>JAQIWE010001211.1:0-16761 GCA_034698565.1 Campodea plusiochaeta
CGTTTGAAAATGAGTTTACAGTAAACTTGAAAATTTACGGAATAATTCTGTATTACTGTCTGAGTATAGAGCCTTCTTGAATATGAAATATCAACAATCTCAGGCTATGGGCTTCCACGATTCCCTGTATATGAATGTTTTCGCGTGAAATTACATAATAATCTGCGAAACCACTTTAGTTAATATTAGAAACAATAAGGACAGTTTTTGACTTAAG
Source organism: Campodea plusiochaeta (assembly GCA_034698565.1). Classification (NCBI taxonomy): domain Eukaryota; kingdom Metazoa; phylum Arthropoda; class Diplura; order Rhabdura; family Campodeidae; genus Campodea; species Campodea plusiochaeta. The sequence goes on from JAQIWE010001211.1 coordinate 218, forward strand.
CAATTTAACTAACTTGATAATCTTAAAAAATACTTGGGTTAACTGATTACATCATCTTTCAAATTCTTTAAGACCTGTCTTGAAAATACTTTCACTGATTAAATCAGCAAAGAAAGCAAAAGCATCCTGGTCTTACTTATTATTCCACCATTTATTTTTCTCATCCTTTCGAACTTTGACGTCTACTTCATCCCTTTTAATAAATGTCTTTCCTATAATACTAAATGACCTGTCTTGTTTAATTCATCAAATATATAGGAAAAACTCTGACGTACAGTATATACTACACACGCTACAAAGATCATCGAGAGCTTGGGGTTTAGCACTCATGAAATCGGTGTACAAGGTTCGTAGAAAAATCGAAATTTAACGAAATCCAACAATAAGGTAATGGTGATGTTTACCATCTGGTCAAAACAGTCCCCCGTTTGTGGGTATCAAGGGTACTAAACCAGCACCTACTGTTATACATTGAAATACAAACCGTTTAAAGGAATTTAAAGGAAAATTTCAAAACAGTTTAAAGGAATTCCTTTAAACTGTTTTGAAATTTTGTATTTCGTTTGGTAATGACTTTGCAGTAAAGTTGAAAATTTACTGATATTTTCTGTTTATTTATTGAGATAAAACCCCAAAAACACCAAGAAAAATTTTGACTGTCACTATTGCACAAAACGCTCAGTATCCATCCACATAATCATTGATTTAAATATTTCTCACCTTTACTAAACTTTATCTTCATATTAAGTAAAATTGTTATGTCACTATTATCTTTTAATAGCTTTCACTGTTTGAACTTGTTTTTCTAGCTGATTTTAAATATATTTACATTGTAACTGGTCGTATAACTATATTTAATATTTGGACAACATGTATTATGTATCCATTGGATTTATATCTCTGTATTTTTCTGAATTTTTCATTATTGTTATTCAATTTTTGCATAACAGAATATTTTCACCATGCTAAAATTCAACAAAATCTTGCAAATTGTGCAAAAGTATAAAACATATTTAACGAGTTCATAAATTGACAATGCACATCCATTATGTATTAGCATACGTATATTTTTATTGGAAAGTTATATATCGTATGAAGCTGTTTTAAAAAAGTAAGTTTCATTTGGCCAGAAATACTGAACTGAGGGTGGGGAAAGTAATGAAACATGTACCAAGGTACATCTTTACTCTGTTTACCAATCTATCCATTTTTCCACAGCATCAGTGACGGTAATATTTCTAAACTGTTAATATACAACTCACCTTATTATTAATATTTAGAAAAATTACTGTCATGCACTGATGCTGTGTCGATTACGTACTTTTTAGCGTCATCGTTATCTTGGAAACTTTTTTTTTACTTTAAAAAATTATGATAAAAAATGTAGGAGTCAAAATAAGAATATTTGCATGATAATGGAACTCTACACAGAAAACTTTTATTTTGGAGCTCTTAATATTCAAATTCAATCTCCGACAACAAATTCGGGTTCTACAATCCAGATTTAATACTGTTTGTTAATTATAAATATTTTGGTTACTATAGATGAAGATATTGAAAAAAGGTAATGGAAAAATCTTTTTTAATGATTATGAAATCAGGTACAATGTTGAAAAGCATGTTAGGGACATTGGAGGGAGGTGCATTTTATATTAAAATTTTAGAGAAATTATCATATGACAATGAAAAAAATTATTCAAATATTTTGATCGATAGCTTGATAAATAGGGTTTCATTTTTTTTTTTTTTTACCTTTTGTTACGTTTTTGTGACAAAATGAAACTTACTTTTTGAAACATCCAAAGCTTGTATATTGTTATTAATCTAATTTTTTTCAATAGCAAGGGAAGCAGCAAACTAAAAGAATCTTTAATGTGTAATACAATCAGTCGTCCCTTTTGTACCTGTGATATGTCTTTACGTTTCACAGTGAAATAGAAAGAAAATATTAAAGCAAATGCTGTAGAAGTTTTACTTTATGAAATGTCTGATTGGTATAACAGAGTCAATAACACTTTCATAGGCTTAATATTCCAGAGAATGAAAAGGTGCAGAGGTACCTATGTTTGCAAGTCGAACCAACTTTTCCGCATTTCAATCCCTATACCTTGCCCACCAAAGGCTATTTACATTTCTCTTCTTCTCCTTGCACATATTATTCGAAAGATAAGGTTTACAGCGATCGTTTCCTGATTTTACTTACAGTTACTGCAGTATGATAAAACATTTTGAGAGTAGTCGTGGAAAACATCTGCATAATGTACCGAAACAACATAGATTATAATGCCATTTTTAAATTATTTCATTACAGGTTACAAAAAATATAAGACTTAAATGAAATATGACTAAATGACTTATTTGTTTAATTTACTCTTGTTCTTAATCTATTTTTCTAATGCAAAAATGTCAGTTAATATTTCCATTTAAGTAGTATCAAGTTGCAGACTATATTATAATATATTGTCAGTTTGGTAGAAAAAAGTAACGTAAAAATGATAATTATAGATCATACACCACGATCAACATTAGAAAACCAGTGAAAAGATTTCAGTGCACCATGAAATAAATATTTCTATTAAAAATGATAGAGTTTTTTTTTCACAGTCAAATGAAATCATAAAGAACTGAATAAAAAGATATGAATGATACACGTGTCATCAAAATAAATTGTTTTTCCAACTGGAAATTCATGTTTTTTAATAGAGTCTGTTCTTTGAGCACAGTTATTTTCTATACATGCTTCCATTCAACCAAGAAAGGTAATCATCGAATGAGAATTAACTAAATTATATTTTTCTAAATTTAAACGTGATTTTTCTGTTCCTACTACAACTAATTGATGGAAGCCGTATACCTAAAAATGTGCCAAACAAAATTTGATAATACCAGTACATTTTAAAAATATTAGTTTTTTAAAGTTAAAAAATATAACAGAAAACCATGTTTCTATGAATTTTGTGATTAAACCATTACATTTTGCTAATAATTTGTGATATGTAATTTGTCGTATCACCATTTTTTAACGGTTTCCAAAATGTAATCTACCTGAAAATGGAATGTGGTGCTTTGGGTAGAGAACATTCGCAGGCTGTTACTGAAAAAGCTATTTTAAATACACCATTATATCATTGTAATAAAAGTCAAATTAAGATATTCTTCAAAATAATATTTTTAGTCATGGTACTACAGTTTTACAAAAAAAAACGAAGAAATTTTAATGTGTATACTATTGTTGACAACTTTTATTTGTATCATTGAATTGTAATACTGCTTCGATTAATATACTGCAAAACCATATATTTTCCGAAAGAGAACAAGATTCCCTTTCTATTAGTTTTTATTTCAAAATTCTAACTTCAATATTTTAGAAAATATTGCAGTTCATAAAGTGGCACCGTTTTTTTTTTTTTTTTTTACCAGCCTGTATATTTATGAATACCATTTTTTAACATAATTATATGATTTAATATATTTAATTTGTCCATATTAAATTAATATAGAAGTGAAAAAAATTAACAGGTCACAGATATGTTATCATAATAATTATTATTACATTCCATTATGGTGATATCTTCATGACATTTGATAAACCGAAAAACTTCCCATTTACAGAAACATAACAATACATGTTACTTAACTACGAGTCACCACTATAATCTACAGCATAACATTAATACCTGTAATCCGAAAATGTCCCAACAAGTTACTACAACCGAAATCATCAGCATCAACATCAGGTGAATATACAGTACGGTACTTCAAAAGAAAACTGTAAAACAAGCAATATCTTAATATCGTTTCAGCATATGAAGCTCATTGATATTGCAATAGAGGAAAATTTAACCTAGGTATAGTTTTAATAAATACAGCAAATCCTTCCTTTGTATACATACTTCATCAGAACTTAAGCAAACTACTGAGATTCCTAATAAATGTTGGAAGAACAATACAACATTTATTAGGAAATCTTAGTTATTTTTCGTAGGTGAGCAGGAAATAGTTTTAACCGCATCTTATAATAAATGTAAGCATCATTTTCCAACATCGATTTTTGGACTAATCCTTGTTACCTTTTACGCGTTGAAATATAAGTTGAAAGAGAAAAATCTCGGCTTCATATTCGTGATACGAAATAAATTACATATGGATGGATAGGTGATTTGCACTGATCTCCAATCATATTTTTGTAAACGACTTTCGTAGGTCGAAAGTACTTTGCTGAAATTGAATTATTCCGTAACACTTGGTAGCTCTCTCTGACTTCGTGTTAAAATGTGTGTCGTTCACGTAATGATGGAAAAATGACACGCCCAATTTTATATGAAATCATGTTCTTCTTAATATCTACTGGAAGACCAAAAAAGATAAATTAAAATTAAGAGTTTAATATTTCTTGAAATAATGTAGCTAAAAAGACGAAACATGGTAGTGACATGTTTTCTATAATAAATTAAAAAGACTGCAAATTTTCTCAGTATCCTATAATATTTGAAATAAAGGTAGTGAAAATTAGGAACATCCATATACACTACCTGTCCGTATCTAAATATTAACTCTCTGTTCCGCTATCTCTCGGTCCGTTCCTGTATCCTTGATGTATTTATTCTTTTTATGGATGCAATAAAAAAACTGCTTCATCAAATTGTTGAAGTTGCAACCTATACGTCCCAATCTCATAATTTGAAATGGTGAATTCCAAAATAAAATGTATAGAACAGAACTTACTATTTTAAGCTGGTCACGTTCTTTTTCGCGGTTTTCGAACAGTAAAGTAGTAGCAATATCACAGAAACGAAAGAAAGTATTGTTTTTTCTTTTCTTCTTTCATTGCAATGCAGAAGCGTCTTTCAATTGCAATGTACTCGACAATATAAAAGTATAGAGGAAGATTCTTTCTTTTCTTCTACAGTAGCTATTTGTCGATTCTACAAATGTCAACGCTTGGTTTTGACATTTTATAGTAGAAATTGAAATTCTTGGAGGTTTCCAGAAATTCAGAGAGGGGAATGTCTTTCGAAACTAACGAGTAAGTAGAATGAAATATGGTTGAATGTCAGAAAAAGTACATATTGAAAAATGTCGTAGTTATAAAAACATAAATTCGACACGCAGCTTCCGCAAATTAACACCTTCGGAAGATGATTATCTTAAAAAAATACCATTGCAAAAATGAGGGTTTCCATACCGAAATTTGGTCATGCAGAGTAATTGCTGATAATTTCAATACTCCAGGTTTAAAATTTAAAAGAAATCAATTGAGTTCTCTTTGCATAATACGTGTATTATTTTTAACTTGCAATGCTTTTTTTGAAAATGTCCTAACTTGACGGCTTTCACTGCACAAAAACTACTAAATGGATTTTTATGATTTTTAATGTCTTAGATCCGATTGAAGTACATATACTGTTGAATTTTCAAGTAGTATCATCAAAAATAATTTTTACCATTTCGAAACATCGTTCCATTTATTATTCATACATTTGGAAACTTTGTACTCATTAAATTAGTCGATTCATGGCATTACGATTTTTTTTTTCCAATTTTTCATTCAGCATTCATTAAATAATCTACACACATGCAAATTTTCATAAATATTGGAATATTTTTCCTTTTCCTTTTTCATTATTATTAGGGTTTTCCTTCGTGTAAAACAGGTACACCCAAAAGTTGGCAGCTATGATAGGTATTTTAGTGATCACTGATCAGGGTTCATAAGAGAATGACTCCACCAAGTTTCATTGAAATTCTGGTGTATGACAGTTGATGGTTTTCCCCAGAATAAATACGATTAATACACTAAACTATTCAAATATAGTTGACCCTGATTTCATTTCATTTGACAGTGTGCCTACATGAACTCAGTCATATATGTAATCATATTAGTTCACGTATTTAAGGCATACGTGCCGTTAGTGATAATGAGACTATTACATAGTTATATATCACTATACAGTTGCTGAGTGTTTCATAGTTAATGGTTATGAGTATGCCATTATATTGCAGTTAAAACCGCAGGATTGATGAATTGCTACATGTTTGTTTACGGTTTACCAGAGTCCAAACTTTGCGTTTTGTGAAACTGTCATTTTACAGGTGTGAAATATGGAATTATATTGATAAATAATATTATACAGTTGCTCATCTAATAAAATTATTACATGAGCCATGTTAGTATTTTACAAAAGTATACATTAATAAATATTTTAAAGTTTCCATGCTGTACTGATTTATTTACGAGTAGCTTGATTCTCCAATATTTTTAGGAGTTAGAAGTCTTGAATGTTTTTTTTTAATATTCTGAGAAAGTTCGAGAAGATTCTTATCTCCACTGTGGATTCTTATCAGGAAATTCTTATACATACTTGTAACCATTCGAAAATTCGTATGAATTCTGACTCTTTCAATCTTCTCATATTCTAAGGTTTGTTTGAGATTACCAACTATTCATTGGATTTTCAGAGTTTTTTGCCGATTTTTGAGGAATGAAGATTTCACCTGTTTTTCGAAATTTCTACCTTGAGATTATTAAAGTTTTCAGACATTACTTGATTATTGGTGGAAAACCAGTGATTCTTCTACGATTTTTAAAGATTCATTGTATTGTTTTATTCGTAGAAACTGATTGTATATATACTGTTTACTGAAAAATTATTCTCCTAAATGAATTATTACCTATCATCTGATTATATTATTGTTCTAATACTAAAGTAATTTAAAAAAAAATCATTAACAAGCATATTAAATATTACACGTAATTTTATCCAATGCAACCAAATTAGATTTTCTGCGTATGGAACTGAAATTAAATTTAAACGTATTGATAATACTAATATAGATAGAAACTAGTGACTTAATTTGTTAACTTGAAAGGTTTGGGGTATTTAGTCACCAAGGAATAGACATGGTATACCAGCTGCTGCAGCTGATGCTGTCTGTAGCTATACCATGTCTGTTCCTTGGCGCTGTCTTACACCATGTCTTATGCCTTATACTTATATGTCTTATACCTACCTTATATGTCTTATAACATATCTATTCCTTGGTGACTAAATACCCCAAACCTTTCAACTTAGCATTGATAGTACATTATAAGAATTCATTAGTCGCATAATCTAAAAAAAATAGCATTCACAAGTGACTTTTCTAGTTTTGAGAAATGAATTGAAATATTGTCAGTATAAGTGATTGACAATGACCAAAGTAATATAGTATAATGAAATATCATTATTAAAAAAAATTAGTTTAGGCCTATAGTTATCTCACTGTAGTGTTTTTTAAAATCAATGTTAATTTAACCCCAAACATTATAGAGAATACTTGTATAGTTATATATCCTTTGAAACAACAAATTCTTTGACTTCATTATAAAATCTACTCCAACAAAATTTCCTTGAAGAAATATGAAAAATAGACTTGAGGAAGATAACGAAAAAACCAACAGCATTTTTCATAATGGATGATTATGTTTCCCCCGGGAAGATGTGTACTTGTTAAATGTACATATTTTTCACTGAAAATGTTCGCCACAGGGATGGTTTTATATAATATAGGTATACTGTATGCATAGTTGAGAGAGACTTTACATTGCAAAACGGGTGCAACGTTGACGTATACTCGTACTATGGAAGCACACAAATATGATACTAACCAGAGTGGTGGTGTAGGGCTCTTCATTTTTCATGTGAGTTTACAAGAAGTGTAAAAAGGAACTAATGTCTTTTATGCAAATGTAATTGTATTACTCTTGATAAATGGTCCACTTAAATGTATTCATGTTTTACACATGTAGTTAAATAACTCTCCAGAGTGCTCAAAAGTAGTGGTGAGAGAAATAGAAGTTAATTTTGTTTTATAATGTTGAAATAAAGGTTCGCTTATTTTGAGACAGTAGTAAAAACTACTTTCAAATGAAAAGTGTGGATAAAAATTACTAGTCTAATTTCGATAAAATGTCATCATCAGTTTTTGTTTGGAAGTACAAGTTGAACTCTGTAGTTATTATAATACTTCTGTTTGAAATAGGTTCTCATCCTGATTTAACAAAATTTCAATTTTACTTTTATCCTTCTTAATTTCTAGGGACTTTCGAAATTTGTGTTTCTGTTTATCTCAGCATATTGTAAATATTTTAGAATTATATCATAAATCACATCTCCCTTCCATTTATTACAACATGGACATTATATTGTCCTCGTTATGAAAAATTGATATAACATTTAATTGTTTATGTAATAAAGCTGTTTTAACTCTGTGCAGTCGTTAACTCCCATAACATGTGTAGAGTAAGTAATAGTATCACGTTCATTTCCGAGTAACTTAATTAGTAGATGTTACAGTCTATAATTGTATTGGTGGTTTAAACCACACAGGGACGAAGTAATAGTATAAGCACGGTAATGATGTAAGCGCAGTAATGATGAAATATTTATTATCAAAAAATGAACCAATAAACATACAACAACGTAATAACGTTAATTATACATAAAGAAATCGTTACTATTTTAGGAAAAATGAACATCTCGTATTTGTTTTCGTTTATTGAGGTATCTCTTTACGACTTCCTTGAACTATCTGGAAAGTGAGAGTTACCAGTAAGTATTGTCACAATGCTTCTTTTCAAATACTTGATTAGGATAACTATAGAAGAACTGACTTATTGACTTGAACTGACTTCGTACTGAAATCCATAATTTTTTATCTGTGATAACTGATAACTGACTTGATACAGAGTTACACGTACATCTTGAAAGAATAAAATATTAATTTCTTCAGATTTGATTGTTACAGTGGCATTTTTAGAACTGCAGGACTGCAACGATGACTATTAATAGTGACTTATGAATGACGAGTCAAGGGAAATGAACCGAAGTTATTGCTTTAATTCATAAACGTAGGCTGCAGGCCAGTTCAACACTGGGATTTCCGACATTTCCCTAGGGTGTAATGGTTGCTGTAGGTTGCCATTGGACACTTACGGTACAGGACATCAGTTACCTTTGTGTTGACTATTTCCTTTTAAGTGCCAGTGAGATAAAAAGAGCACAAGGTACTGAACAGAATATGAGAAAGAACAGCTCATTTGCGGAGTTCCATATAAGTTCCTCTATGCCTTCAGAATTAATCGACATCTAAAATATTGAAGAGTGTTTATGAAACTGCGGAGAGTAATATTTTAACTTGCCCTAACAATCTGTTTTATTTTTTCTTTAGATTACGGTTGAGGATAATCAACAGGTTATTCAGCGTTGTCTACTTTCCGATTAGTAACAGCGCAATATATATAATACTCCAGGATCAAGGAAGTATGCAGTGAAGGTAATAGCTTAAGTAAAATATGATATTTGCATACATTTGCATAGTGAAGTGAGTTACATTTTCATTTAGTGTTACGATAGTGACAGTGGGCTAATACAAACGGTTACAAAACATTTTAACATTTGGATAAAAAGTAATTATAAAACAAATATAGAATTAGCTCCAAGAAACGTTAAACTATTTAGAAAATAATTATGAGATAACATGGACAGGTGATATGTTTTCTTTATAAGATGATAATTATAATGGTAAGTAACTTGGCCTATATCCAGCAACATGATCTAGTTATACTCTGAATGATACCATTTTAATTAAAAGTCATTCCAATAGTATAACTCAGAGTAACTGACCAATAAAGGCAGAAGCAAAAAGAAAATTTGCACTCGTAATGTTTTTTCTATATGGAATATTTCGATTAAATTTGAAAGTATAAGAGTGGCCATGTTTAGCCTTATTCAAGGGTAGTAAAATTTACATAAGTCCAGTGGGTAAACTGGGTCACTGGGTAGACTGGGTCACTGCACTGGGTTAGACTGGTTCACTGATGGGTGACCCATGACCCAGTAAAATTTAGCGACCCAAGTGACCCAGTCCAAGTCTGCTTGCGATTACTTGCAAGTATTCATGATGGACAATTTGCGATTACATGGCTCAAATTTTGTTTATCACTGCAAATGTTATTTCATTTATTTTGAATTTTGGAAGGTACCAGTTTTTGACCACGAAAAAGAAGAAAATGTCACACATGCTTACCAATAATGAGACATTTGCAGCTTATACAAGTATTTTTCATAACTTATAGCAAACGAATAATTCCATAGAAATATATTTTTTTAATACATCGAAAAGAAAGTGCATGCAGTATTTCCTCTAAATTTCAACAAAATATCCCACATGCTGAACAATAATTATGAGCGGTTGCAGCTTACTTTTTGACTCGGCCTCATCTGGTTCATCGGGTTTATTTATTTTTTGTTATACGTATTATACTGTTATAATAATCTTTGGATGATTTTATGACTTTGCGAAAAAGTTGAAATATTATAATTTAAACCCTGTTGATTGCTGTATCATTTCACAATCATGTCTTAATTGAATACATTTCCATTACGATCTTTTACATTACAAACGACAAAGCATTATTACTTATTCTTTCGCAAGTTGTTAGGTTTTAGTACAATGAGTGAATCACATTTCAGTTTACAAATTCTATTTCCGGAAGTTACTATAATCATCAAAACGTGTTCACCAGTTTTCATACTCTGTAAATCGAATGGGGAAAAGTTTTCTACTCAATTCAACTTTTCAAAAGCCAGGAAATCTTTTTAAGTATAACTATGAATAAAATCGACTTCTCTCAAAATAATATAGGAAATAGCGTATAGGGTATAGAAAAGATCAAAAGAGAACTTACATTTGCAATACCACATTTTTCTACTGCAAATCGTATCCAATGAGATATTCAAGAGAACTTTATAAATATTGGCATAGCAAAAACTAAGTATAATTTAACCATGATAAACTCTATTATAGTTTGAACAATTCAGATTGCGTATATTTCAAACACAAATATAATAATATTATTAACGTACTATCATACTAACATAGTGAAGTATACTAGAATTTAGTAACTAAAGAATTTCTGTAAATTATTACTTTATGTGTATTTTTATAACCGCCTATATGTTTAAGTAAACTTATTATTATCATCCTCTACAAGTCATCTCGAAATGTTTTTATATTAAGATGTGCTTTGTAATAGGGCACCGATGAGTTTCATATAAATATTGCCAATGATATATTTAGAATATAATAAATTATTCTCAAAATATTTTATGATTATTCGAAAAGTGATCTAACGAATGCAATGATGTGAACTTATTAAAAAACAGTCTGTTTTCTTTGAATTACAACACACTATTATTATTTCAGCGGAAGCGGATTGAGTAATGCAGAACCTTTGACTACTTCATAGATAAATACATAAATTGCAGCTAGAAAATTACTCAAGACAAAATAATTTTCCTACTACTTATACAGAACTTATTCAATGATACTGTAAATCACTTTCAAAAACTTCGAAGTACTCTGTCGTGATATTACTTTTATTCATTCTAAAACCCCAAGATATTGCATTTCCCCATCGAATCTTCTAGGTATGTAAGACTAAATAAACGTTCTGTCTGCTTTGATAAAGAACCGGTCAAAATTCACCTCTTCTGCTCCTTTAACGATTAAGGTGTCTCCAAAAGTACCAACCCTTTTCTGGTTTTGCAAGGAAGAGAATTCCTCAGATTACTCCATCTATCTTTTGGACGAGCAATTACTTAATGAGTTACTGGTGGTTTGGTATAGGTCTCATGGAAGGTGAAGAGGATATGGGAATATAATCCTCATCTCGGGGTTATTATAATAATATGTTATAAGCTTTAAATGAAAAAAAAATCCATGTTAAAGAATTTGCATTTCTAAATAACTTATTTTTCTCAATTTGCACAATATTTTCTGTAAAGTAATTCTACAAAAATTCAAGTATGTAATTTTTTAAATGTTTTATATTATTACTAATGTTTTTATGTGATGACGAGTATAGACAGAGCTTGTTCAAAAATGGTCTAACTGGAGTCACTGGAATCGAAGTAAAACAGACTCTGTGAATATGAGCCAATACAGTATACGTGCTGCGTATCAATAGAAATATTTTAGTTTTTCGATCCGATTACTACTATAAGATTTTTAAACATACAGTACGTGACGCAATTACCATTAACGTCAGTTTTTCTATTAAAGAATAAAGCAAGCCAGACCAAGTGAATTTGAAATCACCAATAACGAAACCAGACGGGTCTCGAAAAGCTATACTTTTGTACAGTAGGACAAAATAATTGAGACTATTCTATTCTTGAACTGTGTTCAATAAAGTCTGGCTTCATAGTAATAATATTTAAGTTCAAATTATTCATTTGTATGCAATATAAATAATATATAATATGGTTGGATATTGATGCAGATATTTCTTTGGACTTACTTATTATGCTGAGATATTTTTCAGTGAACTTGACATTTAAATTTTAATATTATCAAAGTTTGAAAACGCTCCAAATAATTACATAAAATGGTCTCCACTTAAGTTTTGGAAATAGTTATTTAATCATGCACTTTATATTTTTACTATACAGCTTTTTTCTCTCACAATTATCTTCATCAGAAGTCAACGAAGTATATAGTTTAACACAATGTTTATATCTCTTGCACGATGCATATTTATTACCTCACCACTCGTTATAAAGTAAGGATTAGTTAAAGAAAGTTGGTGAAGGAGCAAAACTTGTAAGTAATTTTATTACCATCAGCAACATCTTTAAATTGCTGTAATAGGACGGCATGCTGTTACTATCTCCACCATAAGTTATTCTCATCTCGTAATGTTCACATACCACACATGTTGCAAGTGCTTTTGTAGGTGTTCCCGAAGAGTTTGTCTTTAATGGAGAGAAGCAAGGTATTCATACACTTTATACTACCGAAGAAGTTATCTTCAAACATTCACTTCCAGAAATTAACTAATGGAGCAGCTTGTAGCAGGTTTACAATAAAATGAGTTTCATAAAGAAAGTAACTTGTAAGTTATATATGCAACAGTAATATTGTCATCCCAGGGTAATTGTGTAAAAAAACATATTTTGTTATCATGGATAGAAATGTGTTTGTTTATTGTCAGGTTATTGTCCCTTGCTGCTAGCCATTTTTATTTTTATTCTCCTTTTGGGCGTTTATGATTTTGACCATCTAAATGGAAATGACTTTAGCAAGAAGCAGTAACGTGCAAAGTTTATTTAATATCTTTTTTTTTTTGCTCAGATTTTTTTGCAGAATGATAACATTGGTTTACTATCTAATTTGATATGAATTGTCCTTAAGCGTATTATACAGTAATTGGAAATCTGAATATGGAGTACACGCCATTTACCTCAAATGAAGTTCGACGTTTAAAGAATACTGCAGGCATCAAATTAGACCAAGAAATTACCAAAATTCTGACGGTGACAAAATATTTCTACTGATAAAGGGCTTCATACTTACATGTTGGTATTCCAAGATTCATATAATTCATTTACGTATTAATATATGCCATATAATGTACGGAATAGCCAAATTTCGAATTTGGTAACAAAGGAAAAACACAAAGAGTGACCTTACCACCTCTAAGAACTGAATACATGTAAATGATATAAAAGGTTTGCCCCAAAAGTAAGCGCTGAGTCATTACTGAGTTACTGTACATCAGTTTTTCTAATGTTATGTTTTGTCACCTCGTTAGATTTTTACCGAAGCAGAAAATTAAGAAATGAAGAAATTATATCTCATTTTGAGTGAAACTCAAAATATTTTACTACGAGACATTTGAAAATTTAAGAGAAACTTCAAGATATGCACTCTTTTAAAAATATAACTTTATGTGGCAAAACGTTTTCAAAGAGAGTCAAGAAAGTGTTGATGCTGCAATCCTCATTCCCGAAAGGCAACATCTAAGCAAAAAGCTATGAAAATATATTCATATTGTGAGAACTGCAATGTAGAAAATAACCGATTAAGTGTTCGAATGAACATAGAAGATCTCTTGAATTACTCTTGAATTATATTTTATAGAATTTTAATAAATTCTTATAATATAAGCAAAACTGGTCACTCGAAACTTGTCTACGGTGCAAAAACGAAACTACCGATTTGCTAATTGTCATGATTTGCGTGAAATAATCATGATATTATTGGTTAAAAATTTTGGAAGAAATATTAGTAGAAGATAAATTGTTACTGTTCTGGTATGATCAAGAAGAATTGTAAGTTTCTCATTATTTGGCAGCGGACTAATGCACGACATTTTACTCATGTAAAAATGTAACGAGGTATCAAGATTTTGCATCATTGCAAAAACTGAGGAAATTCAGTTAAAAGTTAAAACCAGCCTTGATATACTGTATACTTAAGATATCTACCTAAACATGCTTATGATCATATCGTAGATTATACAGTATAATTCTTTTTAAATTTAAATATAATGTTAATTCTTAGGGACACAAGATATGTATACCATATAATAGAAGGCTTCTTACGTATACAGTAAACGGAGAAATATTTGAGTTGCTTATATGTTTGGAGAATATTTTAAATATCCAAGATCTGGAAACTTTGTTAGTTATATAAATGAGGTGGTGCTTAAAACTGAAGTTTGAGATAAACATAACTCTCAGATCTTTAAAGAAAATGCTATTCGTCTTTCAGTATAATATAATAACGTTCGATATTTAAATTAATAAATAATTAAATTAATAACTCGGATTTGTCTAAATTTCTTTGAATTAAATAGTAAATCAGTAATAATACTATTATACTAAATATTCATTATTGTTGTTTTTAATTATTGTTGCATATAAAATGAAATGAATATGTAATTATAAAAAAGTCCATCAGACAAAACAGAGTAAACATATACTATCACACTGTAAATTCCACTTACCTGTCTCAAGAAGTTCCAATGTTTTCAGTACTGATTCTACTTTTATTTACCTACTAAGGAATTAAATCCACCGCACCGAGACTACAAAATGCCTGGAAATACGATAATCTTGTTTTACAAAAGAAAGGTTTTATTCCGAATTACAGAGATACTGCTTCCATAGTTAGAAATCCAATTAGTTTCCATGATTCCCTCAAAGGTCTAATTCATTTGTAACTCTACCCTAAAACTGATGAACTTTTTGAGAAAAAGTATTCCCTGTTTTCTAACAGTCTTGTACATGTACCTGGAAAATGACAAGTTTTTGTTTCAACTTCCAACTTGAACTTAATACATTTAACACCTTGGTAACACAATCTGGTTGTGCGATGTGTTCATAATTATTAATGGATCACGCAAAAGACGGAATGGTTAAAATAATATACAATATTAATTTCCTTCGTTACAGTTTAAATTTTAGCATTTATTATATGATTTATTACCAGTGTTGTCAATGATGGAACTGAATGAAAAATCCGAAAGGAAACAAATATTATACAGTATGTGATATCCCATATGATAAATTAGAAAAAGTAAATTACATTAAAAAATTAATGGCGTTCTTCAGTTGCATGCAGGAGCATTTTTGTGTTCTGTCTGCTGTATTTTTGATTTTTTGAAAACCAAAATTTTACACACAATGATATATAATTATTATAAAGAATAAATATTCATGCTGACAAATTGTAACAAAACAACTTTTAATTAATTTTTATGACTACCGATTTGTGCTTAATAAAACTCAGAGAAATCTTTTTTTAATTATTGGAGAATATATAATTATATATATTGCTGAGGGGTATGGAAAAAGACTAAGAGTGATGCCTGCAATTGAAAATCAACAATCTTTTTTCGTTTGCTGGATTGCTTTTTTCCGTTTGCTGGATTGCTGCTGCTAAAATATTTTTATATGTAAAACACAAAGGAAAATTTAATGTAAATGTCGCTAACAGCTGGATAGATTTTTTTTTGTTTTCTGTAGAATTAAAATTCAAATTCACTTTATTGCATTTATAAATATACTGTTCACCCAAAACAATCATGATACAAATGTTGGGGCTATAAATGGGTTCCTGTTCTAGGCTAAAATTCCATTAAAATTTGCAGAAATCTTTCAAAATGTAAAAATTGTATGAGAAATGATTTAATCTACAAAAAATGCTTAATATCGGTGATTTTATCAATGAAAACACACAAAAATTTATCGATCAGACTTTGCCCTCGTATTATTCCAGTTTACCATATAACGTCCGTCTTTGAAACTATACTGATGGACAAGACAAGAGTCTTGCAAGAGTCAGGGTGACTCTTGTATTGTTTTGATTTTTCAAGACAAGAATCAACAACAGTCTTGGCTTTGATTTCAAGACTCTCATAGAGTCTTGTCTCGATTGTCAAGACTCTTGCAAGAGTCTTGAACCACCCACTACGAATACCAGTGAGTAGTTACTAACTTCTATATTTTAATGATCTTTTATAAAGAATTCATTTTTACGTTTTCAAAGCTACCTTTAAAAATTTTCTGCCCATAGTACTGTAGTTTATGAAATATACACAAAATAACAAAAAGACCGTTATTTTTTAAATTTTCATGACGTACTTTTGAAAATCTCGTATTATCTCACGAGTTATTATGAGTAGGAAAATTTTAAAGGTAGCTTTGGAAATGTAA
>JAQIWE010001212.1:0-16746 GCA_034698565.1 Campodea plusiochaeta
TTTTAATTTGGGGTGGCAGAGGGGTGGCAAGAGAAAATTTAGGGGTGGCGGCTGCCACCCCATGCCACCCTGTAGCGACGCCCCTGTTCCTTTGTTTATTTGCAGAAGTAGGTTTTTGTTTTGAAGTTTTCCCCAAACTCTTCTGTTCTGTATAATGGTGTATAAGGATGAGCAAGTGATTTGTTATTGGTTGCAGGAGATTAGAAAAGTTATAGGAAGGGTGAGCGCATTATGAAATATGTCCTTTCCACGCAGAAAATCAATTTCTGATCTCAGCAAACTTTTCCACAAAGGAAGAAATTCCATTTTTATGGAAACTAACAAACAACCATCGGGCGCAAACATGCTTTTAAAGGAGCAAAGGATGGCAGAATCAATATTTGGTGAAAATTCTTTTACTGTAAATTCTGAAGTTGTTTATTATTTTCTTTTTCCATTTGTAGGAGAGAAAATAACAATAAGAAAGGCAAATATTCTACAACACAGTAACTTTTAACCAGAAAAGTGCTAGTTGTTAAAGTTTTAATTTATACAATATGTCTGAGCTAACTAAAAATATCATCTTTGTATACTGAAGAAACCTACGTATTTTAGAGGTACTATTTGCAATTTTTCTAAACAATGAAATCTAAGTCAGTATTATAAAAGAAGCAAAATTGTAATAGTCCAATAATAAACCGTTGTTTTCGATTGTCTGTTACAGTTTCTAAAATTGAAAAATTTTGTGTTGTTCTCATCTCACCGTGTACATAATATATTGTACGTTGGACATGATCGATATATCCGAGGATTTACTCCACTTCTACCAGACCTAAAGATAAAGATTGGATGTAAAAAAAAATCAACTTCAGACCATTATACTCAGAGTAGCGGAAAAAAACCAGTAGATATTTAACTGCCTCCGCCGTAATAAAATCATGGTTAGTTTAGTTCAGCCTTGTTATAGGAGTAAATATATATAAATGTATGGAAAAATAATAATGTTCGCTGCAGGTATTTGAAATAAACTATGAAAGAAATAAAGAATCCACGACACCCCTATAGATTTTTTTTTGTCGTGGGTTTGCTTTTAGCTGGTCGGCGTCATCAGGTTATACAGGGTGAACCAAAAAAATGGCACCACTTTTGAAAACGGAATATTTTCTGAAATATTGAAGCTAAGAACTCTGTTTAAAAAACAATGGAAAATCTTGTTCTGTATAATTATATTGGTGAATAATATTGCTGTAATACGAACAACTTACAGTATAATATACTCTGTATTCCATCTTATGAGCCCAAATCGATTAACTCTTCAATATTGTTTTGACAGTAA
Organism: Campodea plusiochaeta; assembly: GCA_034698565.1. Classification (NCBI taxonomy): domain Eukaryota; kingdom Metazoa; phylum Arthropoda; class Diplura; order Rhabdura; family Campodeidae; genus Campodea; species Campodea plusiochaeta. The sequence goes on from JAQIWE010001212.1 coordinate 1,316, forward strand.
ACCCATTGTTGTCCACCTCTTTGGGTGGTTCAAATTCTCTACTTTCTATACAAATCGCAACTAGCTCAAATAATTTAAACAGACTAACAGGGGATTATTAGTTGGTGGTTGTCGGAAACACCCTTGATGGGTTAATTGATTTAGGCTCTTAAGATCGAATACAGAGTATACCAGTAAGACGACTTACTGCAAAAAGACATCATTCTGGTGTTGGGAACCGTAAAAATAAATATATAATAAATAATTAATTGTACATATATAGAGTTATAGACTCTCTTTTTCAGGATACTTTGTAAATCTCGTTTCTTTGATAATACATACCCTACTCAACACAATACTACGAGGGTAAAGAGAAAATCACTGCATCAATTATGTGCTTTAATAATAACAGATATTGAAACGGTTGCGAAAGTACATATACAAAGTTTATATAGCCTACTTTATCATCACTGGCAAGATATATCACAAATTGAATTTAATATGGTCATAGTATGGAAGTACACTATAAGCATTTCTCTGCTTGTAATATCGCTTATCATGCTTTCATATAGAGGCAATATTTTGGCACCTTGTATAGGATTCCTTCATCCCAACTGCCAAATGCACAACACTGCAAAATGATGTATTGTAAATTTACATCCTTTATACAACGTTGCATAACATCTATAAAACAAACAAGGTCTAGTACACTTGTAAAGTGCATAATGAATATTATTGAAATTTTATCGACATTCTTTTTTAATGCAAACATAATTTTATGTATTTAATTGGCACTTCAGTCATGATGGTTATTATAGTGGTTTCTCTCTATAATACTTGAGGCAACCTCAGTCTCTATACATCCAACCATTTTATTATAAATTTGATTGTACGTTTATGGTAGTTCAATTAGTGTGTTTCGTGCTATTCAACAACTTGTATATTCACGCACGCAAAAAAGCACTTATTTATTCGAGAACACGATATGTTCATCACAATAACTACAGATTTACTCTACCTAAAAATTAAATGTAATGTGGAAAAATCTGTACAATGTCTCTTATTGAGATAATGTTTCAGTTGATTTTCTCAGCTTTAAGTAGTTTCAAAAATCACTCTATTGCAATCATGTAAAGATATCTATACATGGCTTTGTTTGATTGCTGTATAAATCTTAACTCTTTGTAGTTTTTTTAACCTTATAGTTTTACCTGCAAAGATATTGCTGGCAGAAGGATAGGAGAAACATGATTGATGATTGTTACTTTAATACTATGATTATCTTAGTTTATTCGTATATATAACGACAAATAATAGGATTATTTACAATAATTAGTAATATTAAATATATAATATTAATGTTTCATACATCAGGTAGTACCTTCTTGTTTCTTCCTCTCATTTACACTTTTACAGACAGTTACGATTACAAGATTTAGTCATAGGGAATGGCTGATGATATGGGGAAGAATTTTATATAGTTTTAATTTATCTTTATTTATAAAAAGTAAATTTTGAAAGAAAATACCTGATTTTTCATTAATTTATAACTTCTTTAGTTATTTTAGAAAAACGTTAAATATTTTGAATCACAATTCTTACAAATTACCATAATTTTTTTTTCTCTTTTTTGTCGGCTATCTAACCGCAATTTTGATTGTTTTTAAGAGTATCAGATCATTTTAATGAATTGTTGCAGAATTTAGATTTATTTAACTGAAAAGTGCATATTTTAGCAGATTGTCATTAAATTTCTTCAAAAAATGTAATTTACTCGCAATACTTCAATGTAATGTAAGCGTATTAATTGTAATTTCTTTTTTTATTTTGTAATATTTAAAAAAAAGTTTAGTACCGCTCTTGCTTAATGGCAACGTACTTCGATGAAGTAGACCCATAAAAGTTTTATTTGTATTCAGTAAAATATTAATGTTCATTAGAAAAGTAAGTGCAGTTGCCGTGATCTGACCACACCAATTCCAATTTTCCTTTCAGGTTGGAAAAAAAAAAAAAAAGTACGAATCTTTACATCGATGCCTCCAAGTGTTTGCATAGCATTATCGTTGCGGATATACTGGAAATCATCGGGAAAGAATAACACATTTTCGCAAATACCTTGTTAAGCTCTGCTTTCTATTCATTCATGAATGGATTCACAGCTAGTGGTAAACAATATGCTTTCAAAATAACAAGGATCGAAGAGAGGTGTTATTTTTTTCCCGATGATTTCCAGTATAGTCTAACGTTTGAATTTTAATTGTACGAGAATGCACTATGCACATGTCTGCATAAGCGATAAAAGTAATAGCGAGTTATAATCAACTAACTAAAACTATATTTTAGATGAATTAATGTGAATTTAATTTCTGTTCTTATTGCAGTTGTTCTGAAGATAATTGTTTTAATTGTTGTTCAGTCTTTAAAACAACTGTGTGGTTTCTTCACGACGAAAGTGTTGAATAAGAGTCTATTATATTCACGTAAATGAGCTGTTTGCTAACTTTGCTGCTCTACCAGCAATTTCATATTGTGTATGTATTCTTTACTCTCATTTTGCTGTTTATTCATGAGTAAGATAATTAGGTTAGAACATTTCTTCTTTGTTTCTCTACCGTCTTGTATTTTCTGATGTTAGAGCATTTACAGAACTCATTCTCTGTAGAATTTGATTAGAGTTGAATAATACCATAATATACCTTTGTTGCCCAGCCATTATTCACATAGACACATAGACTTTTAATCATAAGGAATACTATTTATGAATTATACGAGAGAGCGAGACTAATAAGAGGTCATAAATTTATCGAGTTTGATAAGCAAATAAATTAAACGGCAAAATAATATTTTTCATATTTCCAGTACCCTTTACTCGGTTCTTCCACTTACATAAACTATAATCTATACCGTATACATCAGGAGCAGATGACCTTTGAAATACTGTATAGGATTAGGATTTCACTGGTGGATTATAAATGTATAGGATCAGGCAAAAACACTTAAGAGAAAACAGAAAATGAAAGTTTATTACGTCGTGAGTTCCTGACGTGTGTGAATAACATAGTGATAATAGGAAAAATTGCAATTGAAACTAGTGATTATGCTTCCAAAGAAATTTCATTGTTCTGTAATCACTAAAAAAACTCTTCAAATACTTACTTTGGAAAATCCCGCAGCCGTGCTTTGATTGTAGTTTTAAAGTTGTAAAATCTATGTATTAGGAGGGTGTTCTTATGGTTTAACTCCTTCCATACTTTCACGAAAATAACGTTATACAAGGGTGAGTCACCAAATATTACACACTTTTCGTCTCCCAGTGGTAGGGTTATTTTTATTTTTTGATTAAATTTTGCTTGCTCGATAAGTTCAACATTCTTCTTAGAAACTGCCTGATATCTTCATTTCCAGAATTGGTGAAGTTTTGTATACTTTTTATGCGAATGTTTGAACATCATGCTTTTCAGCACTTTCCAAAAGCCTATGTTTGTTACAGCAGAAATTTATTTAAAAAAAATCTCTTTTTGTTATCAGAGGGGTGAAGATGGAGAAAAAAAACTATCACAGTCGAACGTAGATCGTATAGATCTGTCGAACGAGATTGAATTCCAAATACTACGGTGGTTAATAACTGTAACGAACTGTCTATCTTAAATCTATACATATTAGGCGAATAAATATTTTGATATTACCTTAGTATTCTAAAACTACTAATATTTTTGTTTTGTTTATTTTATTTTTAACCAATAGTTCTCAAGATTGGTCTACTGTAAAACTATTAACTTCTAATTAATTGAGTAGCCTAATGAAATAAGACCGAATAGAACATCTAAGTTACTTTTCTTCGTGTATGTGTGTATGAAATATTCCGACTTGTACCGCCGTCACATTGCAATACAAAGCCAGCAGCATGTATTATCGTATCATTAATATGAGCTCGTATATACTCAAGGATAACAAGATATATAAATAATAATGATTCTCATAACGCAATGGATGTGAGGATGTCTCATCGTTTTGTAACATATCGTATTCATACAGAAGTTTAATGTTAATCTTAGCTCTTCATATCAAAATACTCATAATTCCTTTTATTGTTTTACTATACCTTTTATTCAGGCTTGTTAACATATATTATCTCGCTTCGTCGTGAAAAATTGAGTTATCTCTTATAGCGAAAAGTTGATTTACTTTGATAATAAATAAACCGAAACATTGAATGTATTTTAGGCATATATCCGTGATGTAAGACAGATTCACTCTTTGAAATACCTGAAAATTCTTATTTTTGCTTTAATTTGTTTCTTGAAATGTAGAAAATATCACATTATTTTGTTAGCTGGTGACGTTTTGTCGTTTCTGCCTTTTTAGCAATATTTCATAATAATTTAAAATATACTACGAACTTCTGTTCTCCACATAATACTAACTCTGAAATACCTATACGCGAAGTTCGAGTAATTGCATTAAGCATTAATGCAAGATGTAGCCGACTAGTCATATGAATATACGGCACGTTCTGAAAAGTCTATCATCCAGCATGGTTCTTTTTAAATTGTATTGTTTTCTGTTTGAGGGAATTGTCGCAAGTTACGAGAGAAGTGATCACGTTTCGCTTGAAATATCTGTCTTTCTGAATAAAAGAACACTTCCGGCTAAATAGAAGTAGGTTATCCAGCAAAAGGAAAAAAAAACTGTTTCTTCTCCAGCGGAAAATAAGTAAATATCATGCAGTGAACTGCTCTAGCTGTATCTAAACTAAAGTTTTCTTTCTAAATTTCTAAAATTCTGAACTACATTGTTAATTAGGTTAAAAATATTTCCATCTATTCCTACATAATTATTTTAATACTTGCATTTTTATTTTATTAAGTGAAATCTTGGAGCAAAATATTATTTTATCCGGAGAGCCTGTATTATACTCTATATATCAATATAAATGAATTAAACCGACTTTACTTTACATTAGAATAATAAATTAAGCACAAGAAAAACTCCACCTCAAGTGGGATTTCTTTTCTTGTGCTTAATTTATTATTCTAATGTAAAGTAAAGACGGTTTAATACTTTAATTAACTTATATCAATATTTCTTTGCATTCTCTATTAATTATTTAAAATCTATATATCATTCATATTACACTTTCGTTTCTTTCCTGCATATTTTATAAATCAATCATTATAAAGCCAATTAAGAACAACAGTAAGTTATACGTCATACATTACTTTGTAAATTTACGATATTTCCTTAGTTTAAATTATTTGCAGGTCTACAGAGTTATGCTGAAATCTTTTTATTTGCTATCAGTACTATATCAGAATGTGTTATTTCAGACTTCAGATCCTACCAAAGCTTATAAAGAATACTAGTAATAGTATATTAATTAAATATTATAGTTATGAAGAAGTTTCATTCTTTATTTTGTTTACTCATGTTCTTTTTGTACTCATATTTGTTTTTCAATACTTTTTTTCCTCTAAACATCTCATTTTATTTATACCTGGCAACCCTAAAGCAATTTATAAGTACTGGGCGAGGTCGGTGAATCACTTTTCAAATGAACTTTATAGTCAACAGCTACAAATGTTATCAACCAATATAGTATATAGAAATTTCTTTATACCATTCACATAACGTTAAGTGTTTACGTAAAGGAAATTCAATGATTCGTGTATAGAACTTCTTTACCTGCTGTATAAAGCATGTAAAGTTTTTTTTCTTCATTTTTTTTTAGAGATATTTGGTGTACGCGTTTATAGTATGCATATTATATAATACGGTAATCAGAAATAAATTAGAATTCGTAGGCAGTTATTATTGGTTACAATATTATTAGTTTAATGTGATATAGTGAAGTGCTATGTTCCTATGTAGCTACAGTAATGATGTGAATAATCTGTGACACCGTTCTATCCATATCGTAGTAGATCGCTCTGCAGCATGCATCCGATAAAAGTATCCCCGCTCTACTACAGGAAAAATAGTTTTTTTTACCAGCATGGGTAGTACGTTTTTCTGGCAAGTCCCATTGCAATTTTGAATAACAGCATAGAAAGGTCCGGTGTCGTAGCTGCCTTCGACCATTTATATATGAGCTAATCTATAACAAAAGGTCATACTTTTTGCAGTTCCATAGTATCTGCGGTTTTCGGTACCCTAGCAAAGGAATATATTTTGTCCATGATAATACATCATGAAGGAGGATTATTTTGCATGCTGTGTGAGTCTCTAACTCTCTATACTGTGAAGGATTATTATACGTTGTTTTGATGTTCTGCCCGATGCTTTTATCTTATATTTTTAGGTTAATGCTGTCTATTATATTTCCAAAGCTGGAATCGTACATAAGATTTTTTTTATAATTATGTATTTTCAACAGTAAATATCACAACTTTTTATTTTTGTCTCAGTGAGCATATTTTTTCATTTCATTTCAGTATATTATATCTAGAGAAATTGTAGAAGTATAAATAGATAATCAAACAAAATATCTGCTAATCAATGTGCTGAGTTAGTACTTTTAAAGAAGAAACTCTTTAGAGCTTTTGATATCTAAATATTAGATTATGACTGCATATTTTTTTTGCTTTTGAAATACTTCGTAGCAAAACATTAAGAATGTGTTGTTTTCTACTGTGCAAAACAAGCAACACTATTTGCAATGTTTTTGCAATTTATTTGTAAGGGAGATATGTACTGTTTTAGTATAATTGTCAACACCTATGTGAATACTATCATTTAAAACAATGACATTATCATAGTTGCGATATCTCGAGATGATAAGTCGCGATAATTTTTTTACAGTATTTAAAGTTCGCGAATTACGGAGTTAACGGAAAAGAAAAAAGAGTTAAATGATAATAAAACTCTGGTGTCACAAACTTTTGCAAGACTTCCTGTTAGTATCCATACAGTCCATAGAATTGGAATTCTAATCAAAATCTCGTAAGCACAGTATACTGCTCTGTATGGCTGAACGTTAACTGCTAATGATTGCATCGATAGCATGTTAAATATAGAGAATATAATGTGAAGTTGTGAACCACAGACAATGTTATGTGGTGTAAATTTAATTAAAATTTGTTTCAAAACTGCACAAGTGTAAATCAGTATCATATAACAACATGTAACTAATTACACTCTGACAGTAGCCTATATAGTTTATAGTATATGTACACACAACATGTATTATCTGAAGCTGGAAAACCATGTTATGTTCATTAACACAGAGTAATGGTAGTGTTGGACTCAAGGTAGATAATATTGGACCATAAATATAAGAAATAAACAAAGTACAGAATAAACCACATCCAATTAAATGTCAATAGCAAAATTCTAATATTTAATACTCCATAATTTAACTTTTCTGGTTCATAATCTATTCTTCATTAAAGTAAGGGTGCTGAATAGAAGCAATTTGTTATTTTTCTCCTTGTTGAAAGGCTGAAAGTCTTCTCTATTCTCATGAAAAGCATCAACCTTTGGGGATCATGAATTAGAAGGAATGGCGTTTAATGACTGCTCCAAAGTTTTCATATCGATTACAAACACACAGGCGCTTTCACAACCTTCAAAGGGAAAAGAGAAGAAATCAGCGTCACTCACATACAATCTATACCTAATCTAAAAGTTAGATCACCTCACAATGAAACCCTACAAATAAGGGATCACCTTTATATACTTTTCAAATTGGATCATTTTAACAGAAATTGTAAAGCTTTAACAGTTACAGTTTCTAATTGATTTAGTGATTATAATTATTATTAAAAACTGAAAGCTTGTGTTTACATTTATATTCTCCTTTGTATAATTATCTTATTCCGTTTGTAACGATAGTTATATCAATTTTGATCTTTACGTTTAAATTAGGTGAAAAACAATCGGTTAGGGCCTACATAATTATGTATTTAAAATTATATAGCTACAGAATGTCGTTGGATTTTGTATTCTGAATAAACTTCTACTGGTTAGTACAGAGTACTACAATACAACTTATAAAACATCAAAAGTTACCACGCTGGCATGTAGTCTTTTGATTTGCACCTTTATTTGATATCATAAAACATTAAAAACCGCAAAATGTACTAAATTAAAAAAAAAAACTTTTTAATCATAAGAAATATTCTTTAACTAAAGGTTGCACTTTTATTTTGAGGTAGTTTTCGTATTTCAGTTATATTTTCATGCAGATAGTATTTATAAATGAATGAATAACTTATTTAAAGGTTCCACGATGTTAAAATCACAAAACATCAAGTTTTAAAATCTACATTAATATTAATGTCAAGTTCCAACAATATTCAAAAAGCACATGCATTAAACCCAAAAGTTTGGCTTCTGTATTTTAAGAAGATGTAATTTTCCTCTTTACATAGGAAAAACTCCAACTGAAATTTACTTCCGTATATACTGGCAGAAGTTTTCTCTTGTTTATCTTCCTCGAATAGCTGAAAGTTTCATTTGTCTTTAAGTGACTTTTCTCCGATAATTATGAGCAGCTCGAACAAGTGTTTGAAAGTCCTGTGCTATCCTTGTACTTACCACAGTATAATTTCTGAATTGATCAGTTTACTTCTGTAGAATGTGAACACTAGGAGGGAATAGGAAACTAGATATGTAAATTCTCCATTACCCCTTGCAAGAGACTTGTATGTTTGCCAGAGTGGTTGGTAGGTTATCTATACAGCAGGATGCAGTTTCACATATATCCTTTTGTTTGTAACGGAGTAGGAGTAAAGTAGAGCAAATCGATTCATTCCAATGTTTCAAACAATAGCACAGGTTATCGTACTCTAATATACTTTCATAATATTCATTACCCTCATGTAGAATATATGATTAATTAGGTCGCACAACATTGTGACTCTAAATAGAGATTTAATATAGTAGTAAATATTACTTGCTGATGGGCTGTTTAGGATTAACATACAATTTCCTGTCACCATAAAGCAAGAAAATTCTGTCGTGGTACATCATATGAATTTATATACCTTATATGGGATCATTTGACCAATTTATATAAAATTCTCATTTGCAATGTAAAAATCATTTGTCGATATTTTCACATTGCTCCTCTCCATATTTTTGGTGTGCTGATTATGCTGGTTGATTTTGGTTAGTAGGGTCAAAGAGATTTCAATTTCTCCCACCAAATGACTTGATGAATAGAAATAGCTAAACCATTAAATAGAATGGAGTCGAGTTGGTTGTGTAATAAAAGGCCCCAAGCAATAAAATGATATCGTACTACAGGGTGATTCAATTTTTATTGTACTGCTGTTCAATATATGTTTCCAAGGTCTGGATGCGTTTATAATCATTCATTATAATACAGATATGCAAATATAATTGAAGAATTGTTGTAGAAAATGTATTTGTAGTGTAAAAGTGTTGATTTGTTGAATTGATGTTAGTATGAAATGGTCTTCTATTTTGTACGTTTAAGGGTAGAAATCGATAAAAATGGGTGGAGTAGGGTTGGCTGTGGGGGAGGAGGAATTGCGTTGGACTCCACTGCTGCTGCCGTACCGTAAAAGAGTAAAAAGACAAACATTCAACACACCACGATTCAGAAAGTGGCGGGGAGACACTCGCGAAACATCGTCGTCACTGAGACTGCTTGGTGTAGTGGTTTCGTATTGCTTCCGATACAACACTTGTATCGTGCTGCATGAGTGAGTGACATTCGACTAACTGCTGCTCTTCGACAAATTTAGTTTTTTTCATTCCTCCGTCCGTGGAAAAATGATTGTTTCATTTTTGTTGTGTACAGCACGTGTTAGCCGTCGGCAAATAGTGAGATTTCAATCTTGACTTGTGTGTGATTGATTGTTAGTTTGTATTTTATAAATTTGGAACATTTGCAATTGTAAACGAAGATATCATGCCTTATAAACACAAGAACTTTACGATTTATAATGTAAGTATTTATAATTTTTTTTATGAATCAGAGTTCTATATTTTTGTAACATGTCCTACAAGACCGGGTAGGTCAGTTTATTGTATATTTTTCATTTGTTCTTGTGTAGATATGATAACAAAACTATTTGAGTTCCGGTTTATTGAGATGATCTATGTTGAATTCGGTGATTTTTTTATTCTTTCGGATGCATGAGGGCTTATGTTTTTTTTAACATAAGCAGAAATTTCTGTAAGAACATTTTTACTTTTTATTTTGTAGTGTAAAAATGAGCAAAACGCCATTACCACCGAATTTTTTTTAACTGCTACGGTAATTTTATTTATATTTTTCAAAATTTTATAAGTCACTGAACTCGAATTCATCACATGTTCTAATATATTCACTATGATGAAGTCGTAATAATATCAATCTCTAGAATTGGAAATTACTCATTTATGACTCACTTATGAATATCATTGTCGATACGACGAAAAGTGTAAATATACTTAGATAAAACCATTATTTGTCTTATCTCACAGATATAGACCTAACAGATTTCAAACTTTTTACCAACATGCCAATAGAGATTACAAAGCCTTGTCTGCGTAGTATTATAAATTAAATAAATTACAAGTTGGTTACCGCATTTCTTTTTTATAATTTACCTACAATAATGAAGGTAATTATTTCCTTTATTTCAAATGTATTATCGCATTTTTCATCTGACTGCTCATCACATATTAGCTATTTATATAATCAGTTTATGATAACCTGATCAATGAGACTTTAGTGGCTGGTGAAGTAAAGTAGAGCCATTTTAATAGTATAATACTGTTATTCAATCTTTGTTATAGCTAATTTCAAATGAGATTTTTTTCCCTCTTTCATCGGCTATGCGCTGTTCAAATTTCATGAGCATAAAACATATACATTCGTGATTTCCATAATCCAATATTCTTCTTACTTTATAAAAGTGGCGCAACACATTTATATGACAACTGCATTTAAAATTTTCCCGTAAAAAAAACGAGAGGAAAAAACCGACGTCGTGAGCAATTCACCGGCCTTGGAAATTATTTCTCATATTTTTTTGTTCGTTTCGACTACAAGTGAAAAAAATAATTTGTAAGTTGCGTAATCTTGTATTCCATAACAGATGTTTCCAGTAGAATGTTTACCGCTTCAAAAGATCTGTTTCCGAAGACTGACGGAGGGATTTTATTATATTTTTTATACTTATATTTGAAGAGCAGTATTCTGTTAATCCATTGACGTAAATTTTATTTTGCTTGTGCGCTTTTCCTTCTGTAAGCCCACCATGTGCTGACGAAGCGGAAACAATTGTTTACAGAAAGCAGAAGTTAACTAACTTCTCCTTTCTGGTAGATTGTATAAATATAACCGCATCATAAAGATAGCAACGAAATAGTGTAGAGAAAAGGAAGCAAGAATTTTTTCTTTCGTCGACTGTTGAATGTAATCAAACATCCTTCACGCTTCCACTAACTTCTTTCCTCCCAATCCTTTCAATGGAACAAAAAATATCGAACTGTGTCATAATTAAGCTCTCTCCAAGGACGAAACATTTAGAATAAAATCACTCCGATGATTTTCTTCTTTTTTATACTCCTGTTGTCAGCAGAACTGAACTAAATGTAATGTTCCAAAGCAATTTGTAGAAACTCTTCCATCATTTCTGAAATGAAAATTTCTTCTTTCTTCGGTGCTTCCCTGTGGTGGGAAATCTGAATAAATGTTTCATCCGTTGGCATGTAATTAATTTTGGTGAGATCTTGTTATTAGCAAGACTTGGTAATTTTCCGAGGTGACACAGTTCCTATAGCGAAGAAAGTTATTATACAAAAGCAGAGACAAAGAAGATGTATGAAAACTTGCTTCTTTGCTCTCGTCACTTCATAACTAAATAAAAACCAACGGTTGACTTCCCGCCAGTTATAAATATGCAGTTTTCTTTCCACCATCTCTCTTTTAGAAAGGAACAATAACGGTTATTGTTTTGTGGATTTTTTTATGATTTTCTAGGGAGAATCTTCGTCGAGGATGGAATTTATTACAGCACTTCGTTTATTCCTCATTTTATTTGCTACTATCTATAAGGTCTCCAGCTAAATCTTGCTTGAACATTTTATGTATTTTTCTGCTTTTTTAAGTAAATGCCATTTCAAATTATAAAATACTACAACTTAATATAATATTCTATTGATACAATATCGAACTATAATAATGATAAAGAAAACCTGATTTGTGTAATCTGATTATACCTGTAAGTAAAGTTATCTGCATGCGACATTTCCTTAAATACTGATATGTTTTATTGTACTTCCAGAATGTCTTTGATTAATAGTAATTTTGTTTGTAAATTTCCCTTAGAAAAAGCATTACTCAAATTATGAAAAGTTTCTCTTTATTACATGTTACTAAGTTCAATTAAAGATGGAACGGTAATCAATGTTTAATCTTAGCAAATATATTCATTGTACCAAAAAGAGGCAAAATTAATCGATTTTCCCCTTGAATAAATGAAAACCTTAATTTCCACTTAAAACAATGTGTGGTATTTTACCATTTGAAAAACAGTTATTCCAAATACTGAACTTTTTTCACCAGGCACTACTATATTAATATCCGAAATTTGATCAAAGTTCGACAAAATGATTTCGAAGAAAATTAGCGAGGAAATTGAAATAGATGAAAATTGAAAAATCCAACCCTGTATCGGTTTGACTTGTAAACTTTTTTATATAACTATATTGTAATAGTCCAGGAAATTTGATAATATTGTGCTAAGTGTTTCCAGCGGAAATCAAGAAACAAATCAGAACTTTGAAGTTTGAAATTTTAAAATAGAAATTTTGATAGGTTTTGACAATGGAACTTTTGTCATTTGTACAAACTATTGCAATCCTGAAAATTTGATTAAAATCCGTCAAAATGGTTACGGAGAAAATTAGCAGAGAAAATGTGAGTTTATCAGTGCACTGTTAGGTTTCAATTGAATTTTGATTTTACATTCAAATTATAAACATGGGTAATTTCTTTCGGTGGAATTCCATTTACATGTAAAAATAACGCACATGAAATGATTTTGTTAATTTGAACGTTAGAACAACTTAGTTTCAACTAAGCTGTATTAAATCTTTATGCTTGCAATTGATGCTTAAAAGCTCGCATAAAAGGCTTTTTATCATTTATTGGAACAACGTTTGCAATTAAAAAATGATGTTGAATGATAATGATATTAAAAGGATATTCCTCTCTCTATCCATCAATTTTGTAGATTACACTTTAACATAATTTAAGGAAAATGAGTTAGAAAGAAAATCGATATGGATGTTCGAGTTTCACTGAAGAAAATTGCTTTAATTTAAAGTTGAGATTAATATGAAAGTAATGGTGTAGGCCTACTGGACAAAATATGTTCGAATGGAGAACTTCTTTGGAAAGAAGAGATAAGTGCTTGTGAGTAGATTTAATAAATGTAAATAAATATACTAGTTTAAAACTTTTTATGGCTGAGTTTGGAACATTGATATACAAAAAAAACTTGCTTATAAACTACTGGTATTCAAAAAAATTCTAGAAGAAGTGAACAACCAATGATGTGCTCTGAAATGTTATAGAAAATATTAGTTAATATTGATGAGCTAATGCATAGTACGAAACTTTTATGGGTCTACGGAGAATCCTGAATTTTAAATTTGTGCTACGAACAAATTCATCTAAGTTACGTTTCCATACACTTTTACTACAGTAAATAACTGTAAAATATTGAGAATATGAGTTATGAGATTTTGCTGAAGTAGTTAGTTGAATATGTGATAATACACAGCCCGAATAGAGAAGGTGATCCTAAAAATGGGACACTACTTTAGAATGTAAATTTTTCTGAAATAATGAAACTAAAAAGACACAAGCGTTTTTCCAAAAATAGAGAGGTTTGGCTCGAAGCTTTTCTACGAACTTGTAGATTTTATAACCGAAGTCACTGTCTTCTGAGAAGAATTGTAGTTTTATCGTTTGGCTAGAAGACGGGATTCTAGAAAAGTGTTCGACTAATCCAATGCACCAATTTTGAAATTTTTATATATTTTTTGTTTTCAAAATGAGTGAAAGAGACCTAATTTTGAATAACAACGTTAATACTAGTAGACAATTTCCTCAAATAAAATGTACCATATTGATAAATCGTCTGCTAAAAGGGGCGGGGCTTATCTCGACTCAGACTACCGGAGTGTGACGTCAGATATGACGTAGTTCGATGACGTGTGGTTCCACTGATATTGGAGAAACACAGGCAAAGTTGAATGTTTTTAACTTTTTAAAGCAAGATAACAATAATTTAGTTGATTTAAATCATAGATATGATTCAGTGTTTTGTACCAGACCGCAAACATCATTAAGATCGCGAAAAACGTTTTTTTTTAAGGATTTAAGCTCAGTAAACCAGTCAGAATGTAGTTCTTATCTTTTGTATAAACAGATTGAAAATTGCATGTAAATAAATCAAGTTAGAAAGAAAGTTCATATTATTTTTAAATTGTAAAAAAACTCATTTTGTTTGAATAAGTTTGGTTAGTATCAGAAAACCACACCATGAAAGCTGTAGTAGGCTATAATAGGCCTAATTCGGAATATTGAAACAAGATAAAGTAATTTTTGTACCATTTATTTACGCCACCATATTTATATTGTGACCTTTATTGATTTGTACAGTCAATAGGCTGCCATAAAAATACAATATTTTAAAAATAGTTCTATTAGAGATAATAAATAGGCCTACATTATAATTTTTTTATAAAAATGCATATATCAAAGAATTAACAATCACGTTACATCAAGGTTCAGTATAATTTTGAAACTTCATCATATAGCCACTTATTTATACATCATCGTTCACTTCATGTTCAATTTGTACAAACTTCACTGTCCTTAAATTTCTTCTTTGTGACTTATCGGTGGATATTAGCCTATAGCATAAATAGCTTGTAGTGACAAGTGCAGCGAGTAATTCCTTTTCTTCATTCATGGCAATCTGGAAGAGAAAGCAACAATGAAAATATCTATAAACTAGGTCTACCGTATCATAATTACTGGTAGCCTATTAAATGAAAAACAGTTGGGCTTACTGTACCATATATTTAAGTAAATATAGTCATATGACTCATAACCAAGGTGAGTTTAAAGGATAAAATATAGGTCAAATAGAAACTTATTTAAAATCACAATTTATATTTAAAAAAATGTTATAAATATCTCACAGCAGTTGCTCACGTAAAAAGTAATAGGCGTAGGCCTACCGTCAGTGATCAGGTGATAGCATAACTGGCTTGCCTTGCTCTAATGCAGTTGGGGTTTACTTTAGTAACATTCCTTGTTGATACGATAGGTCAATCTCGTCCATTCTCGGATAGGTTAATATCCATTCTCGGTTACGTTCGGTTCTGAAAGCCCTTTTATAAACTCTGGATGATAGTAAAGTATCCCCTACAGTTGTAGGCCAATGTTTATTGTTTCATCAGCAAGTTTAAAGACTTAA
>JAQIWE010001213.1:0-16737 GCA_034698565.1 Campodea plusiochaeta
AACTCCAGGTAGTGGAACCACACAAGGAGCTGGTACAACTCAAGGTAGCGGAACCACACAAGGAGCTGGTACAACTCAAGGAGCTGGTACAACACCAGGAACTGGTACAACTGCAACAGGTGGAACTCAGAGAACCAGACCAGGAATTGGAAATCAACCAACCACAACAGCAAGTCAATAAAAGTGATTCAATAAAGCATTTCTATCCAATTAATACCAGTGATATATATTTCCTTTTTATTTTAACAGTTCTCTAGTTATAGAACTTCATATTCTGGTATTAATGAAAGTTAAAAAAAATGTGATCAGCAAGTTGTTCCTTATGTATTGCACTATGTATTTTAATGTAAAGATTGTCAAGACTTATAATGTACATTTCTGTTATAAAAAATGTTCAAAATGAAATATATTTTAAACTAAAAAAGGTTTTTTGAAAATCCTTCTAAATTTATAAAACATAGTTTTTAAATTTTTCAAGTTATAGCGAGAATTGACGATATATAAAAGTGTATGTTAGTTTGTTTTCAACGAAATCTTTCACATTTTAGTAAACCAGTTGTCAAGAAGCAATCGTACTCTAAATTTCTAATTTTTCAGTTTCAAAATGTATTTAAATCTATTTTCTCATCATTGAATCACAAAGTAACTTTTACTATTGGCCAAAAAAAGGAAATTTTGTATGTTATCATCAGGCTGTTTCATAGAAAAAGTACTGAAAATGAGTTTGAAGAGTTAAATATTAATAATAATTTGAGGGGAAATGCGAAGTTATTGAATATAAAATACAAACTTTCATATAGAAAATAATATATACCTCGCACGCAAACATAAGACCCAAATGTATTTAGCACATTTTGACAGTTCCCATTTGGACAAAGGGATCGCTGTTGTTTACCATACGTGTAAAGAAAGCTTTCTCCTGTCAGAATCGTCAATTTTTATAAATACATTTGGGTCGTATGTTTGCGAGAGGGATCCGTATAGTCATCATGGAGTACACATTGTAATGAATGATTATATTCAGAGGAATATATTTTAGGAATATAGTCTATATTCCTCCTGAATCAATAAAGAACCGTAAAAGTTTCTTTCTAATATTGATTGCAATAATGTAAACAGTAGTGTACCGAGATGAAATATTACATAGGATGAATTAAAAACCCGCCTTAAAGTTCTTCTATTTGTTGGATTTTTTTAACCGACTGCAGTTTCGGCTTTTAAAAAGCCATTTTCAACAAACGACACTCCAACCATTTAATGAACAAATATCCTGGTTTGTATACTGACATTCCTACGTTCAAGTATTTATTATAATTTGCGGCGTGTCATCCATTTTACGTATGTGACACATAGTTTGAAATATATTTTCTTCATTCTGTAAGTTGCCTTCTTATTGTTAACATTAATCATTATTATTTTAAATTTTACCAAGTAAGTTTTTTTTTATCACATTTGTTTATTTTATATTATATATCTTATGTTTTGTTTAATTTTGTTACAGTTGCCTTGAAAATGGCTTTTTAAAAGCCGAAACTGCAGTCGGTTAAAATAAATCCAAAAATAGAAGAACTTTAAGGCGGATTTTTAATTCATCCTATTAAAGTTATCATTTGTCACGTGCATTTCAAACAAAATTTTCAGTATCATGAGATAAATAGGCACACTAAAAGAATTGCAATGTATTGTGAAATAAAATCTGCATTAGAGTTATTTTCATAATATTTATTTCTACAGACCCGGGATTCGAATTTAACAAAATTCATTAACAAAATTATGCACGCTAAAAAAAGAAAAATTCATAGTTTTTTGTTACTTTTAAGCTTCACAAAAATAAATGATTTTTTTTTTAAATTTTACTGGTATTAACAACTTTTATTTGGCACATTTTTAGTTATAAGGCCGTAGCGATCGTAATACGGCATGAATTGTCATAAAACCATATATTTTCAGAAAGAGAACAAGATTCTTTTCCACTGGTTTTTATTTCAAAATTCTAACTTTACTATTTCAGAAAATATTGTGTTTCATAAAGTGGTACCGTTATTTTGGACCACCTTGTATATTAGAGAGTTCTACTGCAATTAGATTTCACGTACCTCGTAAACGATTTTGTACAGTATAATATATCATGTTTCTAGAATAAAGTATACTTTTCCGAATTACGTATACGCAGAACCAACAGGCATGACGTTGTCCGTCAACCTTAAAACGATAAACGTAATTGCTATGCACTCGTAGAAGAATCAAGTCGCTGTCATTTAATCTTTCTCGTTATCGGACATTCTTTGTTGCATCATAGTCTCTTTTTATCAAGTAGTCTTAACGAAATATACCCCTTTAATGTTAATTATATATGTAATTCAATCTTTAGGAAAATAAATGCTTTTTTATGTTGCCAGAGAAATTACGTTTAGAATTTTAATAATTCATTTGGCTCCGTATTTTGCAAGCTGAGGAAATTTTGCACCATGCTATCACACTAATAGTTTTAAATAGTAAAACAATAGGTCATCAACCTGCTTCCTTAGAAGAACTAATTGGCTGTTTTTCTTCAGTTGTTACCATGTCGCCTGCACCACCTGTGATTAAGGACATAGCTATAAATTTCTCTCAGAGGATTACTGCTGAAACTGATTTTTACTGGGATTTTTTTTTAAATGTTATCGATATTAGCATTTTAGAGACAAAGTTAATGTACAGTAGCATGTTATTAAGATTATTTTAAGAAAAGAGATATAGTTAATGAATTAATAAAGTTAGTCCGTAATTCCAAGCAAATCAACCCACGATTTTGAAATCATCCCAGAAAAAAAATAATAAATAATACAAAAGCTGTAATCATGCACTCTTAAAAAGTCACATAATAGAGAAATAGGTAAAGAGTACATCTGGGACAGTAAACATAAGGCAAAACTGATCAGAAAGAAAATAAGGTCACTCGAAATAAAACAGAATAAATGTGAAAAGGGGAACGAATATACCAACCAAGTAAACAAATGTGAAATAACGCACTTTGCTGCAGAATTCTGAATTTTTTTAGATGTACTACAGAAAAGTGCATCAATATGGAAGAAACAAAATAAAAAAAATGGTAAAATATGAGAACAGAGCTGCGGGTGCCACATTTACAGGAGACGGTTTCGAGGTGTCTCTACCTGCTGGAAGGTAAGTTAGTTCCATCTGTGTGGTAGAAGTATCAGAGATTTGAGAATCAAGGACTATGGTTGTAGGGGACTCAGATTCGACTTTCATAACTTCAGTTTTTCTTATTATTCTTTTCACAGTTCCATCTTCACCTTCAAAGATTCCTGTTTTGACGTGAATTACTTTCTGTTGAACATCAAAAGAATATTCATTTGTATCTGTGGTATTCGATACAAAGCTATCTGACTGTTGAACAGTGCACACCTTCCCAAGATTTTCAGTCTTATCATTTTTTGGTAATTCCTGGATGTCAACTTCCTGTGGAAAATCTTGTATATAATGCTGAGCTTCCTTTTCAGTATGTGGATCAGCAAATGTGATTTTCTGTACGGTGCGTCGTATGTCTTGAAGAAATTCACCAACATCACTAGATGCGTGTTTGTAGTCATCATCGATAACAACACATTTATTTTCTGACAATTCCAATGTTTCTGTACTGGAAACCATGGTATTTGATCCTCCACTTGTGAAACTGGAAGACATGACGGAATCAGTTTCGCATTGATAAGTCGCATGTGTAGCTGTTGATGATGTGGGATCCAATGATTCAGTGCTACCCATCATAAAATCATGAGGTGAATTGACCATTCTGCCGTCAGTATCATCCTTGCCACTAGAACTTAAATCTGCATCTCTGCCACTTGAGCTGCTTTTATCTTGACCAGCATTATAATTTACAGAATCACAATCACCAGCTCCAGCTTCTATAGAGTCGTTACTACGAACCATCACTGCATCCGTAGATTTATCACCACTGGTACAAGCGCTTGCACCAAGTTCCAATGAATCAGTAGAAGTAGTCATGACACGAGAGGGCAAATCTAAAGAATCTGTTGAAGTTGTCATAAGTTTTGTATGAATTTCGATTGAATCTGCAGATGTAGTCATTGTATCCTTTGATCTCTTGGCAGCATATTCCAGCTCTATAGAATCTGCAGAAGCACTCATCATATCTTCTTTACTTTTTGGAAGTTCTGACGAATCTGAGCTTTTAATTAATGAACCTTCGGGATATTTCATTAACTGAAACTCAATGGAATCTGCTGATGTGGTTATTAAGTCCCCAGATTTTGTTTTCATTTCTAAAGAATCAGTACTTGACTGCATTCCTAGACCAGCAGAATCTGGACATTTTTCAGTTCCTGAAAAATCCATGAATGAATCGTCATCATATGATCTTCCTCTTAATGAATCTATGTCAAAATGTGTGACAGTTGAACTATGTCCAGTGCTCTGCAAAGATCCACCACTTTGAGTTCTTTGAACTAAAGGATGTTGAAAGTTTGATGATTGAAAAGGAAATGTTTGTGCTCCAGAAGAATCCAAATCTAGATCAGGCACCTGGGAATCTTCTAAGGAATCTGCATCTTCTCTTTCAAGGGATGCTGTCCCATCAAGGAAACTACTTGCAACTTCGTCCATACTTTCCTGTCTTCCAAGAACCTCTTTTAAATGTACAGGAGACAATGCAGCATCAATTCCCTCACGTTCAAACTGTTCAACATTGCTTTGTGTTTGGCGAATAATTTCATCAATTTCAAACATTCTTTTCTCATAATCATCTCCATTTGAATCTTCTGCTACTGTTTCACAATGATCTTCAGACAAAGTCTCTGCACCCTCAGAATCTTGACTCTCATGACCTTCTTCTATCTCGGAAAGCATTGCTTCTTCTTCTTGAGCTTTCTTTTCTATTTGCTCAGTTTGAATAAAAGCAGTCTCCAAGCTTTCAAACTCTTGAAGCGACGATATTGACACATCATCTCCATGACCATTTTTGCAGCTTAATTTCTTTCCATTTAAAGATTCTTGTGATCCACAAGTAATTTTTACATTTTGTTCATGTGCAATATCCTGTTCAAGCCTTTCAAATTCTTGCAACGAACCCATGGATACATCATCACTCTCACATCCATTTTTTGTGAAATATTTCTTTCCTGCTAAAACATCAAATTCAGGTGTACTGCTGAGAGAATCCTTGAACCTATCGTAATCTTTGCGCTCTCGTTCTTCACAATCTTCCTCTTCTTTCTTTTCTTCTATATCTTCCAAAGGCTGACGGAATACTTCATCAGATAAACGTCTCTGGAAAGCTGCGGCATAAGCTTCACATTGAATATCATCTGCTTCAGCAAATTCGTTGACAGGCCATGACTTTTCTAACTCAGTAGTATGTTCACATTCAGGATCCAAATCTTTAGGTATGCTATCTCTCTCGAAAGACATTTCATATGCATAAGAACTTCCATCTTGCATTTCATCTGAACATTTGATATTTAAAGTTTCGTCATTCTCTGTACACAGCTCATCTTCAGATAAAATACATTTGATGTCAACAGCTTGAGATGACAGGGGTGTTGGAGACATGGGTTCATCGGATTCAGTAAGAGGTCTTCCATCTCTGACAGAAGCATCTGTATCCTCTTCTAGAACCATAACATATTCATCTACCAGCTCTGTTAAATCTGATCTTTCAACCATTTCAAAAGAATCTCCAGATGTAGATGGTGGTCTATCTTCGTATTCATCATCGCCTCCCTTTGTGACTCGGGACAGTTTCTCGAACATTTCTTGCTGCATTTCAATGTCAGATTCTTCTAATATTGCATCCCGAATATCCTCTTCAAGAACATATTCTCGTCCTTGGTCAGTTTCAGTTTCAGAAGAGCGATCTGATATATGACTTGAACCCGAAGCAGGAGTTTGTGGCGTAGATTTGTAGTCGTCATCTTTATCAAAATCTGGATAAGCAAAATCCTTGGCAGACGTGGGGCTGTGCTGAGTTACAGTTATATCTGGGACACTTCCTTCAATGGGAGACAGCAGAAATTGTGACTGCTTTTCAACTTCTTGCTCTTGTTTTTCTTCAAGTTCTTCCTCTTCTTCAATAATGCAATTCTGACTACTATCAAACAGCATTGTACTTTCAGTGTCCGTTGGAGTAGCATGAGTTATTTCCTCAGGCATAAAGCACATATGTGATTTTTTTGAATCAATACTAATTTTTGTACTTTTTCCAACAGCATATTTTTCTTGTATTGTTGATGCTTTTGCAACATCTTCATCAAACTGACCTTCTGTGATGCCAGAACCAGTTTCAACAGTAATATCATGTAATTTTTCATAAACCTTGCTTTCAAATTTCTTCTCATGCTGTTGGCACTCAGGACGCTCGAAGTCATCCTCCTGAAGATCTCTCTGAAAGGCTTGATCAGCTTCCGTCTCGTAGGATTCTTCTTCTGCTTCGTCAATTTCTTTAATTTCTGTATTTCTGTCTTCTTTATGAGTAATTGATTGACAAACATCACTTCCTGGAACCGCTTCAACTACATGTACAGAGCTGCTAGATTCAGAATTAATACTTCCAAGAGAATCTGTGATAAATTCGGTATCTTGAGTAACTACTTCTAGTGTATTAATTTCAGTAACAAACGAATATGCAAAATCACTAACACTTTCATTTCGTTTGTGACGCCGTTTCTCTGTCTTTGTTGTAGTAGTAGATGTTTGAGATGGCTCATCTGATGAAGGAGGTTTTGTATTTTCTGAATCATCATATTCAGGTATATACTCAACTTCTGTAGGTCCATTGCTAAAACTGCATACTTCATTTGATTCATCATTGCATTCATCATTGTCATCGCATGCTACATCACAGTAGGCCTCAGAGGTTACTTGTGTACAAGCACTAGATCCTCCATTTTCAGTTGTTATAGATGATGTTGTAATAGTAACAGACTGCATTGTTAAATCTGGTGGTGAATGTGGATAGGTACTTGTACTTGCCTCATTTGTAGGCGCATTACCAGGGCTAGATGTTTCCCGTTGAGTTTGCATCTCTTCATGAGGCTTACTTAGATCCTCTTTGGATAACCCCATGCTCTTTACTTCTGATGCGGCTGAAGAACTCATAGTTTCTGAAACGAATGACAAATCAAGTTTATCTAAATCTGTCAGTGAACTTTGATTGCCTGTCATTTCCAAAACCGTTCGGAGTGTCATGTCTGATTGGCTTGATATGCTGGCACTGCGTACTGTTTCTTCAGTGCTGAATGTCAATTTTTCGGACATATCTTCCAATGATTCTCCCATAGCAAATAAACATTCTTGTGACTGTGGAGATTCAGAATGAGGACTTTCACCATACATTAATTTTGGTTCAGGATGAAATGTCATTTCAATTGAACGCTTCATTTTAGGTGTTGGGAATTCATTGTCCACGTTAGATATTGTTATTGGGATGCCCTCATCACTACATGTAGCATAAGATGTAGTTACACCACTGGAAGAGATGGCTTCTAAGTCTGGAGATTCCATTACTATGTGCGTATCTTCCTTTTCTTGTTCTTCAATAAAATGTTCCATTATCTGGTCATCATCTTCCATTGTTGGAGTTTCAATGTCTCTGTCCATATCTCTTTCTAATTCAAGAGCAGAGGGAACCAGAGTTTCCGATGCTTCACTGGATATTTCTACACTAGCTAGATGACCTGAACTCTCAGAACTTTCAATTGATTTCATAGATTCTCTAGAACTAAGTGAACTTACAGCTGCCTGATATTCTTGAGAAGTAAGAGTTGTAGCAGAAGAATGTTCTTGCGATGTTAGAGCTGACTCATATTCTGATGACCCTGTAGTTCCTGAACCAGCAATCAAGGCTTCTACATCAGAAGAACAAGGACGACTTGGTGTACGTCCACTGTCAGATCCTTGTTCAAAAGAATGATATCGGCTCTCACTTGAACTTGACCATCCTTCAAAATCAGTTCCAGATTTTCGATCGGCTCTGACAGTTGTTTTTTCATCCTTTCCAGAACTGGATGATTCAGCATCAGACTTCTTTTCATACTTTTGAGATTTGCCTCCACGAATACATATGTCTATGTGATCTGCTGATTCTTCTGTTAAATAATGTTCACTTTTGTTCTTAAATTCATCTTGAGTGCACGTTTTCCCAAATTTAGGTAAATCTGTTGAGCCAGGCTTTTCAGATACGCTTTTCATACAGCCACCATTTCTTTCTGTGTCATGTTGACTATCTTTTAGAACTTTCGATTGCTCTGAATCAGAAACTTCAGGTTCCGTAACTGCAACCTTCACATAATCCAATTTGCTCCCAGTTTCTTCTGAAATATCCATGTTTTTCCTTAAATGGATATTTGAATGCTCACCTAAAAAAGTAACATTCTTGTCATGTACATTTACGCTGTCTGTTTCCACATGTTCTTGTGATATTGTAGTTGATACTCCAGAACACTCTTCTACGTTGAAAGTACCTTCTAAACTCTGTTTCCCACCATCAAAAGTATCATGTTCTGTTTTTGATGTACAATCTAAATTTTCAGTGATGTCTGATGAATATTCTGTTTTTAGTTCATCCTGACAAAACGTGTCACATGTACTTTCAATTTCCTGCTTGAAAGATATTGCAGTTATTTCAGCAAATTTTATCTCAGTTTGTAAGTTTTCAGTCACTGATTCCTCTACTTCTTCTATAGGTTCTTGATGCTGTTCAAATGCTTCTAATTGAAATTCAAATTCTGATGGTGACTGCTTCACTTTAGTTACATTGCTAGCTGATGAATGTTCTATTAGTTCTTCTTGAGCAGCTTCAAGAGATTCTCGAACTTCAGCTAAAGCTCTTTTCACACTGTCTTCCTCACTTATTAATCTGTCAACACTCATTAGTCTTAACCTTTCTACCTGCCTATCTGGAGGAGACAAATCAGCACCGCTACTGCGTAAATCTTCATCAGTTATTTCCACACTAGATGTTTCTTCGCGGGTTAGGCGTTTTCGTAAATTCTCAGTCTTTTTAGCTAATATTGATTGAAATAGTTCTTCTTCTTTATTGTTTGCACTGTGGTCATCAGGGGTCGTTGTTTTGTAATCAGTCATTGTTTCATCTTTCGTTGGACTATACTTTGCGAAAATGTCTGGGCGTTTTGCTACAACACATTCAATTTCATCAATAACTTCTGTTGCTATTTTCAGGGCTTCTTCCTGCGATAATCGATGTGTTGAATTGTATGCTGCCAAAGACACATCAAGGGCATTTTCCATTTCGTTTGCATTGGTTTGAACATCTAACTGTGCATCAGATGAGTTTTCAATCACAATGTGTTTCTCTTGATATTCTATTTCGCTCTTTTCAGTACTTACTTCTGACATCTCATCCCGTTGATCTATTATATTGTCTTTTAACGGCAATTCAGGTGATAACAATTTCTGTTCTGGAACTAGTGGTTCTATATTTTCTTCCAACTCATGGCTAAATATTTCTGACTTAATGTGGCGACTTATTAGTACATCAACATCCATTTTCCTCTCTTCGCCAGAAAGTGGGGAAAGTATTTTGTGTTCTGGAGAAACATCTTCATGTTGCATTGTTAACTGTTCTGAAAGAATGTCTCTCTTTATTTGTGCCTCAAAAATTACTTCTTTGTTTAAAATATTATGATCCAAAGAAGTACTTTCTTCTACAGATTTAGCACTGATTGAAGTTGAAATTATGTCTGTTTCAATGCTGGAAGTTCTCTCTGAAAGAATCTTTCCATTATCCTGGGAAGGGTATTTTGGCTGGAAGCCAGCTGAATATCGTTTCATGCTCTTTTCTTCAGTAACTTCAGTATCAGATTTGTTAAATGGAGGATCTTTTGTTGAAGAAATTGACCATCTCTTTGACACACTATGTTTTGGTCCCTGAGATATTTGTTCCCAAAACTCCTTTCTTTCTGAGTAACTTTGTATGGTTTCCTGAATACCTTCTTCAATGTCACCAGAATCTACAACGTTCATTTCATTATCGGAGACAGTTTTCTCTTTAGGTTTTGAATCTACTGAAGGAGTTTTAGGAACTACTTTTGTCAGTGTTTCTGAGGAAGGGGTTGAGGAAGTTAGTGGAGAGGAAGAGGAAAATTTTTCTTCCATCTCCTGGACGAGCTGTCGAACCCCCACGGACTCCCCAGGTGTTAGTCTGCTCTCTAGAATTAAAATGGTAACAACAAACGAATAGTTAGTAATCTAGTAGGTCCTCTATATCCTAAAATAAATAGAGGCCACAGCAACTTCCATTGTTCCCCCTCTTTCTATGCTAACCAGATAGTTTTCTAAGAAGAACCTTCAAAAATATTTCTACTATGGTAATTTTGTACAAATAACAATTTGAACTTGATGCATGCATTTGAAATGATAAGTTTACTCACTTAAACGTTTTAATGATAGATATAAGAAGAGAGCAGTAACTCCATTACTAAATTTAAGTGTACTCTCTCACTCTCTCCCTATCTTTCTAACAACCTGAAATAAGACTTTTTTGTTTAAATAGAGAGAAAGAGAAAACTGTTAATTTTTGTATTTTATGGCTCGTCATATCTAATTAATTCAAGAGATGGTTGATACAAAATACTATCGTTTGTGATCTTAAGTACCTTCTACTGGACCTAACTCTTCTTCACTAGAGGGAGTGATTCCTTCGTGCACGGCTACGTCCGAGCTGCTGGAGCTAGGTACTGGTTGGGACCACAAGGAACGAGTGGAAGGATCTAATTCAGGTGAAGGAGCGGCACTCGCACAATCGCTACCTTCCATGGTATCTCGGTTTGGAGAGGCAACAGGTAAAGGTTCATGCTCTACATCACCACTGGCATCATGCACAGGTTGATTACCCACACCCTCATCCCACCCACCAGTGACCTCTTCCTGGGGCATCGAAGGTAGGCGGGAACGGGAGGCTGTTGGATCATAGTCTGGATCATAGGATGATGCAACATCAGACAAGGAGTCACATGGGCTTTGACGTAGTGCTACTACGGATGCCATCTCATCATCAGGTGCAGGAGGTTCTAGGGAGGAGGCCACTGGACCCGATTCCGATTCACTTGAATTAGCACTGATTGGTGTTGTGACAGCGGCAGCAGTAGGGATAGGAGGAGCCGGCCGATGAGCATGCGCGGCGGCGGGTAGGGTTTGTGATGCAAGATCGGAAAGCCCTTTGGAAAGAAAAAAAAAGAAAAAGAAAAAAGGAAAATTACTACACACAGACACACGTAAAGAGCTTACAGGAGGATTTCCAATCTAAAAAAATCAGTGCTGTTATCAAGCAAAAATAAATAAATAAAAACATAAAAAATACAAAAAAAAACATTGAATAATTAAAATAGTATCATGCTGATAAGTAGAAGCTACTAACGTTCACACGTTACTTTAGTTAAACGTAAATAACTTTGAAGTATTTTATTAAATTTCACTGCAAACGTTTAAAGTCATTCTAGACGTAAGGAGTTAAATACGTAGGTTAATTTTCTGACATGCATGTCAGTTTGTACGATTTTCACTTCAGTCTCTGTACCTGATTTACATTCGTTTTGACTTGAATGGAAATGTTGATGTTGATTTTCCAACTTGCAATTAACAGAGTAAGCAGAATCTAGAATATTTGTGTCCCGTTGGCAATCAGTTTTGTTTTCTGGCTTTACATTTTGGATTTGCTGAGATTCATTATGTGGTTTCACATGGAGATTAGCAGTTACAGATAAATCGGTTATATCTATAGCAAAATGTTCTGTTGGTGCATATTTAACGGCTTCTAAATAAGTCTGGAAATAGTTTTCAGCTTCAGGGGAACTTGTAATTTCCTGGTACTGTTGAAAATGCTGAGGATAGGTATGAGATTGCAACAAATCTTGCTGATTTCTTTCAATATTAATTCCTAAATATGAACAAAGATTGAATAAAGAGTTACTACTGTATAAGATGATTTTTACCTGTTTCTGTTAATATCGACGTAGCTCCATTGATTTTACGTTTCTTCCTATTAGAAACATCTTTTTCATGAGACGGAGAAATAAAGATTCCATCCTCTTGTTGAGATTGTATGTGCTGAGGTGATTCTAAATCATTTAAAACCGAATCGTAATTAAATTCCTCTAATGCAGCTTTCCTCCGTTCCACTGCAATATTCTGATGGGGCGTGTAAGAAGTTCCATAAAGATAGTCAGAGTTTGATATCAGTAGTTCATTTTCTTCACTAAATGGAATATATTTTTCACAGTTTGTATTTTTCTCTAATAATGTATAATCCAAGTTCAACTTTAGCTTACGAAGTTCTTCTGTTAAAAGGTTATCATTATCAGCGTGGGATTGTGTTGACTGAGAGGTATCGTTCCTCAAGTACTTTCTTTCTTTCTGAAATGTTTCATCTAATGTGGACGTGCCCATCCCAATAAAATTTTTCACAAACAGATTAACTGAATTCTCTTTGCCTGAAGATAGAGAAGTTGAAGTCTTCTTTTGATGCTTAAGTTGTTGATTATCGTTTAAATTGACACAGATCGGTTTATTATTAAATTGCAAAGACGAACCTGCGCTTTTACAGTCTGTATGAAATGATGCTCCGAGATTTTCTACAGCTGAACCATAATCTAGATCTGCAATCCAGGACAAAATTGCTTATTTATTATTAATGTTCAGTGGGTCAAATGCTAACACGTATACTATTTTTGTTATTCACACTGAGTGCTGTTAAATTTGTTAATGATTTACACGGTTCTATCCCTTCCTCCCAGAAACATGCGACTTTCATTCACATTTTAGTTCCACTTTCAAAACTGCGCTTCAGAAAATGAGTGATATACCGTTTCTTTAGTACTACAATATAACTTAGTAGAGAAAATGTAATTTTGATTAAACTATACAGTAGCGTTTTAATGCATGTCAGATTAGAGGACGCAAGACGACCAATAAATGTTTTAAGTTAAAATACTTGAAATTGTCAATATTAAAGTAATTGAAAAAGAAAAACATTTTTGTGTTTGATTCAGCACGAGAAAATAATTAAACAGCAGAAACAACTGTGTATGTATATAAAGAAATTTTTTCAAGAATTTTGAATATAATTTATAGCCCATTTTTTACTCTCGCAATATTGTGAACCTAATAAATAAATGAAAGCGAAGGTACCTTTTATCAAAGTAAACATGCCTTGTTAATCTCTCCAAGTTAGTATCTCTCCTTAAATAAAATAATCGTCCTCATATACAGAACGCAGTAATATTACTTTCAACAATATTCATGATGTGGTGGATTTGACGTCAATAGCAAAAAAAAATCCCTTAAGTGGCAAATTTGTGACTTTTTATTATTTCAAAAATTACATCGTTTGTCAAGGGAAGATAAAGGAACTCAGTGGTTTAAAATAAAAGAAAAATTAATACAGTAATGTATAATTATTAATTTTTTTAATTAAAAATGTTTTTCTCTCAATAATCTAATTCTAATTTTAATTTCAGTGTTTCACTATTAAATATAATAAGAACGATGTTACAGTGTTGCATAATATTCTTTAAACATGTTGATAAATAAGCAAATTATTGCTGCAGATCTAATTGTAAGTAAGACGAGAGTACTGTATATCGCTTGCTGTTCACTAATGAATCTTTATGCTGATTGTTGTATAATGTGGTGAATTCAGAAGCAAAGGTGACTAAAAGTTCTTTCTTAATGCCTCTTCGTCGACAAAGCGGAGACCATTATTGTGCTTCAATGCTCTTCTTATTTAATGTACATTTTTATCACTTCATAAATCAGTATTATTTTGTTCAATAGTACCACCCGCACTTAAAACAGTGCATATGTCATTACATACTTTTTGTGTAATGGCTTGTTTGTTATCTTTCAATATTCTTCTATTGATCGTTATAAGGTTAAACTCGCTTTACTTCGAGGTTTTGTTTTCAGATTATTTTTATCTGATTATGCTGCCTTGTAATAAATCGTCTCAAAGATGACTAGAAACAAAGTCTGCCAGTCTGGTATACAGAAATATAACAAAGTAAATTAAATATTGTTTTTATCCTCATTATTTTCCTGAGAAAAATTTGTTATGCTCAAATTATTGAAATTGGCAATATCTGTACAAACAATGAATAATTTGTTTTAAAGGGCTCCTATCCTGTGCCAACAGTTATTCGTATAAATCCGAATGAAAACTAATATTGTAATAAAAATGTGGATTGGCTCTTAATTATTTAGTTTTAATAATAAATATAATGTGTCTCACAAGATTATAGTTATAATTACTTAAAAACATTTATTTTTACTTCTTTTTAAAAGGTTAGTAGCACTTAACGTGTTTCTTTTTTTTTCTGTGATTTTCTTGTACACATTATTAAAGAATTAAAAAAGGTTTGACGTTATGTAGAAGTTCTACAAAGTACAAAGCTTTTTTCATTCACTGAAAAACAAATATCAGAATATATCTATTAACTATTGCAAAATTAGCGTACCAGTGAAGCAAATAAATTAATCCTTTTATTCGTATAATTATAATCAGTTACTTTGTTTTTGGCCACGTTTGCTTGCGATTTTGTAAGGTAAATATCATACACCTGCAATAAGATTTTATAATATTTATAATCAGTTTCTATAAATCATAATTTCCTCCAATGAAGTTGTAAATTTTAAATTCGAAACCTAGGTCGGTTTTGACTACAGAACTTTTTTGATACAATTACAATGTAGCAATTCTGAAAATTTCATTAAGATTCGCCAAATGCTTCAGGAGAAAATTGGAGCTAAAATTTTGACCTAAAGATGAAAATAAAAAATATTAAAACCTAGGTCGGTTTTGACTGATGAACTTTTTTATTTGGTCAAACAGATACTATCCTGAAAATTTGGTTTAAATCCGCCAAGTGGTTCCGGAGATATTCAATAAAACAGGAAACGTTATTGAAGATGAAAACACGAAATCCGAAACCTAGGTCAATTTGGACTGATTTCTGAATATGCTGAAGCTATTTAGTATACATCCTGAAAATTTGGTTGAAATCGGACAAGCGGTTTCTGAGATAAGAGGGGGAGGACGGACGAACAGACATAATCGTCCTATAAGCCTTTTTCCTAGGAAAATTAAGGCTAAAAACCCTCTAGTTGTATGGCTAAAATTTCAGAATAACATGTTAAAGGGTTACCAGCAGCTAAATTGAGTTTTCTTATTTGATCACAAATTATTATTTTTCCTACCATCCAAAAATCACAGGTAGCTGAGATATGGGGCTTCGAAAACGTGCTGCAAGGTAGCAAGAAAACACTGCGGAAAACAAGACAACTGCTGATATCTCAATAAAACGGTTATTCTGAATATTTATTGAGTCAATTTGGTTTCTATTTTATAGATACAGTATGATAAATGTTTTTGTTATGTAATTTGCTGATTTTCGCGATATAGTGAAAGGAAGCAAAATGATCTGTATTGTTTCAGGCCATTTTGTGCTACATTGTAGCATTTCTGTAAATCAAAATATCTCTTAAATGGTTCTGTCAAAAAATGTCAAACATTTTTTAAAAAGTTTTTAATAATTGAAAGTACAAGAAAACCACAGAAAATTGGAAATTCATTACCTGAAGTGGAAGATGGAAGATTTTAATGTTTGACTTTATGAGAATGAAGTAGTAGTTAACTGATGAAGTATTTCTTCTCTTTTTTATACTAGTTTTTACGCGACCAGTTTAGGTAGATTTAGTTTTATATTGTTATAACGCTGTAATGAGAGATCAGGTTTAGGGTGCTTGCCTCGAGTAAATGTCAATTTGTCCTTATCAGTTTTGTATTAGTTCATAAATAAGATGAGATTACGAAAGTTATCGAATTTTAAATATTGCTAAGTTTAAGAAAATGATATGTATTAGAAATTACATCACTTATACGAAAAAATAAAGGACTGTTTCATATGGTAAATTTGAAAACAACTCAGATTTTTGTTTGTAAATTAAATGAATTTGTTACTTTTTACTTAATAAAAAGAAATTAAGGACAAGAAACCTTTTAGCTACTTTCCCTGTAGTCCACCATCATTTTTATGTAAAATGTTGTTTATTTACTTATTTAAATTAAA
Organism: Campodea plusiochaeta; assembly: GCA_034698565.1. Classification (NCBI taxonomy): domain Eukaryota; kingdom Metazoa; phylum Arthropoda; class Diplura; order Rhabdura; family Campodeidae; genus Campodea; species Campodea plusiochaeta. Next base: position 16,101 of record JAQIWE010001213.1, read on the forward strand.
GTACGTTTGATAAATTATAGTAATAATTCTCATCTGTAAAAAAACATTTCCCTAAATAAAGTTCCTAGTCTGTTCAGAGTTTTAATGCATTCACGTCATATATCACGTGACTGTCTTGAACCAATCATAGTTAAGTTTTCTAAGTGAGCTTAACTATGATTAGTTGAAAGCAGTCACGTGATTTATGACTTGTATGAATTAAAACTACGAACAGAGTATATAATTATATATTCGTAGTTTTGCTATACTATGCACAGTGGTGGGGCCAGAGGGGTGACCGGGGGGAGGGGGGCATGCCCTGTCGGACAGGTCTGGACCCCCGGTCGAACGAGAATTTTTATTCGTCGGAAAATATAAACCAAGTGTAATCTATGAGAAATTAGGTATCTCGAAAATAATAATTGAAACTAAAAATATTAGAGAAAAAATATCGGAAATTTGCGCGAAATATCAGTAAAAATGGTTTAAAATAGGTAGTTTTTACTATAATTTTTCCAAATTTTCTTCGCTCGCGCAAACCATGGTGGCTTTCGCTCGAAAGACCTTCGATTAACGGGCCTCGAAATGGACCACACACACACACAGACCTCCAGTGTTCTTTGAAAGGTTCTGCACACATTTGATTTGGAATCGTAAT
>JAQIWE010001214.1:0-16736 GCA_034698565.1 Campodea plusiochaeta
GTTATAGGATTATCCAATCCCGCAATCCGCCGACTATTGCCCAATCCATCCAAGTAAAATCAAAAGTGCTTTTAACGAAAATAAGGAACTCAAAGAATGTAATATTTTTAAGCAGTTAAAGTACAACAGTGCACCATATATCTTCCGGAAATCCTCCAGAATAAGATTATGACTACAGTACAATTAGCACGATTTTTCCTTTGTTTCTTATATTCTGAAATTATGTGATAAAATATTACAATTTTAATTAATAAAATTATGGAAAATGTTATCTAAATCTTATACGATATTCTGATAATGATCATTATTATTATTAGACTTCTACATACAGTTATTTAATTGTCACTTTTAATTTCATTATATACGTAACGTGTGCAGAAAATTCTGAAATTCTTCCACACTTCTCTATAATATTACTGTAATTTATCAAGAACAACAAAGTAAAAACTCCAAAACCGAAACTCCTATAAACTTATTTCATTTTTATAAACGAGAGCCTCCACCACGATAAAAAAAATCCTCGTTTATAACTTGCCTCTAAATCTGTCGTTTTCCGGGATAATTTTCCCCAAAGTTAAAGCTGTGGCCAAAACTTCTCCTAAACTCCTACATTAAAGTCCCCTTATCACTTTTATATTAACGTTCTTTTTACGTGTTCTGAAATCGAAAAGATTTTGAGAGGTCATTCCCCTTAAGCTCTATGTGTGTGTGCTGGTGCTTGTTGCTTGTAACGAATAACAAACAACCTATTATTAATCTTTTGGCGAAAATTAATCGAAAAATGAATTCAGAAAGCTGTTTCGTTTTGCTGCAATATAAGAATTATAAATTGTGTTTTGTTGGAAAACGTGCAATGAAATATGTTTGTGAGACGTTACTGTTATTGAAGTGCTTTTTCTTCCTCAGTTGGATGGCTGCTGACATAGAGCTGTGCTTATTTACTGTATTTCACTTCTGAATTATTTATTCATCAATTTACATGCTCTTAATATTGAAAAAGTTTAATTGAAATAATTTGCGTTTTATAACATTAAACATATTCATTTTATGTTTCATCAGTTACTTAAAAGTTTCCTTTTTATGATTTTTCACCTTGAAGATATTTTGTTATTAATTAGGAATGTAATATAATTATCATTTATACGCAAAACTGAGTAACATCGTTTGTTACAATGAAGAAAGATACTGCAGATGTGTGGTTACTTTAATGATGAATGACGGTATTGGATTTTTTTTCCGCACCCTCAAAAATCTATCATGCTGTTTTTGCACATATTGGTCGAAATTTTAAGTAATTTACATAGTCAAAATTTTGAAGAATTCTAATCAATATACTGACTATATATAGATACTTAAAGTACAACAATTTTTTTTATCATTGAATCACAAAATATTATTCACTGAGTTGAAGAATACACTGAAGTTAGAACATATTTGTTACATAAATGAAACATCGGATCCTTGCTATCCATAAACCTTTGGGAAAAGGCAAAAAAAAAACTTCTAACTCTGTAAATGTTCCTAATTCCCCATTAGAGAAGAAGAGTCACGCATATAGTCCCATTTGAATAATAAACTACCTATACGTTCAATCATCATTTTCCACAATCACTATGTCACAGTTTGGAATGTTATTGGACTTTGCAGTTGTTCTTTCACACTCTTTTCCCCACTTTCCGTATTGATTTTGATGAGGAACAATTTTTGTGTGTAGCTTTTGTTGATGTCATTAATTTTAGAAAGTACGTATTTGGTGAAATATTTATAAACGATAAATTGATTGAAACTATTGTATTATTCAGGATTGAAAGAATTGATTTATTATTGAATGGAGTGATTTTTTAGTCCTGTTAGGAAGGTGTGTCAAAGATATAGTATAGAGAATTTTATTAATTCCGATTTCCGATTTTCTATGACAGAAAATTTTGCTGCTCCACGTGTAATCCCATTGTTAATCCAGGTTAAAATAAATAAAACATTTGTACTACTTTTCGTCTAAATCAATTATGCATTAGTTATAGAATACAGAGTAGTTTTACTTTAAGATTTGGAAGTTGAAAACTGAGTCAACTGCATTTTAACCTCGTTTTAGAGATGAAACCATTAAAAACATTTTATTGTATATCTACTTCCAAAATCTGCACTGACAACTGAACAAGAACAGCCAATTTTACTTGATTTTAAAAAAAAAACTTTTTAGATTTTTTAAGGTCACTTTCAAATATATTTGCACCCAAAATTTACAATAAAGAAGTAATGAAATACAAGTGAAACTGCTGGTAGAGAGAACTAGATATGGTCATTTTGTATATTATAATGAAGATTGAATCATCTGCAGAGTTTCTATTTAACTTTCATACTTTGTAATAATACCAATGAAGAAGATAATTCAAATTGTATTGTGTTGACCTCTCTACAAAGTTTAATTTTAGTTTCCATTTTTGAAAATTACCAATATAGGACAAATGATTGTGTCCCGAAGTCAACGTTCTACACAAATTTTACCAAATATCTTGATAAGCACGAGTAAACTTTCAGAATATAACTACATTTTCATATATTATGCATTTACAAGAAATATTTTTCCATTTTCTTCATAACATGAAAATTTCACACCATTATTTTCTCTCTTCCTCCAAGTTAAGACACCTTTCCCTTCGACCTGTTCCTGTCATTCATCATTATATAAGCGCTCTTGCCTTTGATTTATTGCTTTTGATCAAAACAACTGCAGCATGGAAACTGCTTTGACAGAAAATAACAGTTCACGAAAGAAAATATCCTTCATGCATGTATAAGTGTGCGAAAATCTCAATATTTTTCGTCTTTTTATTTTCTTTATAGTACTGAAAATATCTGCATATTAAAAATATTCGGAGTTGCTGATTATCAGAGAGGTACGGAAATGAACTAGGTGAGAACTATTTTGACCCCATTCACTAACGTCGTAAGTCGTTATACTTGACTCATTGACCCGCAAGAAAAAAAAACAGGCTCAGATTACCCAGAGGACCACAAACTGGGTCATCCATGACCCAATAAAATTTAGCAATCCTACGTACTTTTTTTCACTACAGTTTTTCTAACTGAGATATGAAAGACGACCCATCCCTGACCATCAGAATTGTAGTGGGTCCAGTGGGTCAAGTGAGTCATGGGTCACTTGACTTTGTGGGTCAGTGGGTTGTGGGTGAATATGATGTTGCGACCTACTACAACTCTGTTGACCATATGAAAAAAGTGGTAGAAAATAATATAAATCAAAATGTTTCTTGTTATGTTTTGGTAAGATTTTTTTAATTACTTTGTAGAAACTGTATCAATTTTACAGCTAAATTCTCCAAATATATTCTGTCTTAAGCCGGTTTGAGTTTCTTTTTTTTTTTTTGCAAAACACGATTGCTCATTTCATTATTCTAAATAATCTCAAAATTATAATAAGTCCAACAATTGCTTTTAGAAATACATGACATTGCACACACAACAGCAGATGCAGACACTTTCTGTTGCATTTTCCCAGCATCTAAGGCTATTTTTATATATAAACGAGTAAATCTTGTTATATATTATTGTCTCTTATTTATATTTCTGAGCACGACAAGAGGATATTGCATTTGAAATATTTAGCATACGCTTGAGGAGTCGCATCAGCACTGTAAGAAATATGATACAGGAAGAAAAGAAGATGCTTCAACGCTCTGATGCTGCTGTTTCTCTTATTCGTCATATAAATCTTCATCGCTGAATTTATATTTCGTGTTTTATATTATATGCTCAGAAATTCACGGGATTTTTCCTTTGGGTTGGATGTAAGGAATAACAAACATTGGGACATTTTTTGTGTACTGAGAGTGAGATTGTTTAATAGTGATTGTTGGAATTTATTTGCTGACTATTTCTGTTTGTGATCATTATATAGTTGGCGGTTAATGGTACGAAGTTGACTAATTTATTATGTTCCATCTCGGACTGGATTTACTCTCTTCCACACTTCTATTTTTTTTTAGTTCGATTACAGTACGTTCAAGTTTTTTTTTTTCAGAAAGCTCCATCGTACTTTTCATATAGGCCTACTGAAAAAGTAAAAGTACAATTAATTGTCCATGAATTTTATTATCATTTCCCTATTGGCTGAAGCTAGGTCGGAAAGATACTGTATGCTAAAAACAAAATGCTAATGGTTTACTATACGTGTTTTACAGAAATAGATTACCTATAAGTTTCATCTTTTTTGTTGTTATAATTATGTGGGAGTCAATAGTTTATAATGAGGCTGTACACTGTAGCTTGGCAGCTGTCTCGATCAAGAGTAATTTGAAACTGAATGTAGGTTTCATGTACTTTCATTAATTGAAAAAAACTGAATGCTGAGCATCAAATCTCATGGCATCAAATGGAGTGATGTTTATGTGAAAACGATGCATAATATTATATAGTCTCATTTGGTATGACCCAAGAATTGATTAACAAGAATAGACTTCAATTTATTTCTCTTTGCAAGTCTTCAGTTTCGACAGATCATACACGCCGAAAGATATTAAAATGTACAGTACATGGTATGAGCTATTGTTAGTACTGTGTATAGTCATTGAAATTCTCAATGAACAGACTGAATCAACAGCTATCAAATATTTTTTTCCTTAATGGATCACTGTAGAATTTTAACTCCTCAGCTCTAATATTACCCTTTATTGTATGCAGAATATATACTATTAGTTTTCATAGCTCTGAGCTCCTACACAGCTTAGTTTTATTTTTTCTTGAGAATTGTGTACAAAACACGTTCCACGTGACTGACCTTTCTTTCTTCAGGGTAAATATTCAATCTAGATAAAAGCATCACAAGAATTGTCTTGAGGCATGAGACTTGCTATGTTCTTATAGTAATACAACAATGAGAAATCAAGTCGTTCAGAGTAACTATATTATAATCTACATATTTTATTGAGCAGTCGTCGTGGTCTGGTATGGGTATCAAGGTATGGTGCAGATGGTTCTGGATTCAAGTTCGGTTGGTGATGGAGATTTTCGGCACTTCAAAATGTCTAGAAGACTAGTAACTAGTAAGTTTCACTCAGTCTCATTTAAATGATTATTAGGAGTGAAAATAAAGCAAATATCACATCATACTGTATCCGATTTCTGCTAAGTGTCCAAGAAAACACGAACCCTGAATCCATGACCCCGAGTGTCACTCTTCATGGCATAATGTATAGAGAGATAGTTTATCTTATCACTTTTTACATGAGAGATTTCAAAATATATTTATTTCTTTGAAGTGATTTACGAAATATATATTTTTAAAATATCTTTCTACCATTACTATCTCACAAGCACTCGTACTGTAATTTCCACAAATAACAAAAAAGTCTATTAACAAAACACTAAATTTCTTAAGAGTTTGATATTCATAAGTATCTTTTCAGGGATGGCGCTAGACATTCGGTCGACTTTTCAGGGGTGGCGCTAGACATTAGGTAGCCTTTCCGACGGTGTGCTTTTAAAAAAAGTAGTGCTTCCATTGGGTACCCGTTTTTTTATTTCCGATATCGGGTGGAACTTTGGGTAATTGCTACCCAAAACGGCCAAAAATTACGTCGAAAACGGGGAAAAACAAAAAAAAATGTCGGCGAAAACGGAAGAAAAGTAAAGAAATAAGCTAAACATTTTACGGTACTTACGTATTTAAAAGACATTTGCGAAAAAAATACCTTTTTTTTTTCGTTCTTTTCGGGTTTTTGGGTATTACCCGGGTAGGAAAATTGGTCGGGTCGGGTATGATTGGCTTCACTAATAAAAATACCGATTTTGATTTATGGTCAGTTTTCTTTTCAGAATACGCACAATAAATCTGCTATGGACAACTTAAATTTCACATGAAATGTAAGCAATGGGGAATCACAATTTCGTTAATTGCAATGTATTTGCGCCTCGAGACGAAATTTTTTGCCATTTTTGTTAAGAAACATCCATTTTTCAACAAAATATTCAGATCGTTTTGCATATTTCCTCACATTTTATTTAAACTAGGTTTACTTATTATTTCTCATAAATTTCCGACGATTTTATGACTTCTTCCGACAGGAGTGTAGGCATTTCTACGGGGTGTGCCTGCACACAATGGTCTCCCCTGACGCCACCACTGTATCTTTTATTTGTAAAGAAGGTACAATTGCAATTTCCTCTTTCAATATTTTGAAACAGCTTCATGATACAAAATGTTGATACTTGTACCTTTTATTGCCATTTCAGACTAACATTTTATTTATTACATTGCACAATAAATGTTCAAAGTTATTACTCTTTTATACTCCAGCTATTACACAGATCACGATGTTTATGAATGCCATTATTACATATTTTATTGAACATATTACTCACAGCATAAAAACGCAATAATAACCTTCAAAATCATAAATCTGCGTATATAATCCAAACACATTTTTACCTCTTCCAGAATTGCCGATCGTTGAAACATCATGAAAATAATCTACGAGCATCGTAGTTATATTGGCTTCAACCAAAAATCCAATTCAGATACACTTCAATATTCGGCCGAATTTCACACAAAGCACGAAAATAATGCTATAAAACCCGTCATATCATTGTCCTTTATATATCTTTTTTCGGGAGAGTAGTTTAAAATATTTAAAGCGCGCTCGAAAAGACGTGAATATTTTACAGTAGAATAAAAAAGGGGGACGAAACATAAAATCCTTCCAAAGCAGCAGTAGAAATAAATCAAGTAGAAAGAATGGATCAGATGATAGGAATTTACATATTTTACAGACGAATTTGACGGTAAAAATTCCTTAATATGATATATCATGAGGGATTTAAATTTATGTGAGATATGTGGGTTTTACTGTGAATGATATATTTTTGAACGATCACTTAGGAAGATTAGAATATTTGGAAGTTTTGTGTGAAGTTGTGTTTTTCCTTTAGACTATTATTTACTCAGTTTTGAAGAGTATTGTTATTTGCCTTTTATGGGAAATGTCAAAATGTTGTTTTCATTCAGAACGCGTGGTTTTTTATTAGAACGATAAATTTGGTATTTTAACTTTGTACAATAATGATAGCATTTTCATATCTTGATAGCTTACCTTTTTTAAACTAAGAGGATTAAAGGCAACCAAATTTTACTATAGAATTATGTAAATATACAGTATCCAGTTGAAATAAAATCAAAATATTCACTCTGTACATCTCAACAACATTAATACAGTATCCATTTTATTTCCTGAAAAACCATTTTTTCTGCCTTTTCTTCTTCATCCTTAACAACCAAATGAATTTTTCACATTAGAAACAAGAAGTTATTATTATTGTTAAGAATTCTGGAAACAGTATAGAGAGGGAAGCATATTTTCTGTACTACAAAGTAATGTTTGATAGCTTTATGTATAATCATATATATAGAGACAAAAACATGAAAAAAATCTCGCATATACAAACTCTGCATATGGACTAAAAATTAATCAAATTCCAAACTGTTGCAATATTCCCCTCCCTCACCCTCCCGTTGCATTACTGTCGACAACCACATACACATATATGCGAGCATATACAGGCATTTGGATAAATTACATAGCTTTTTATGCAATACAAATGTAATAAATTCACTCTCCACACCAATATGTGATATGGAATGCTGTAATATCACTTCATAATGTATGAAAAAGAGATAGGTATCATAGGCGAAACGGTTGGACATTGGGCGGAGGGTCTAGCAAGAATAGCTCGTTGATATTGTCTTTAAACATTTTTATTTTGTTCTTTTCTATAAATTACATCTGTCACTAGTCTCACTACTACAGTTTTTTTACTTGTACATATTATAGTCAATCCGACATCTGGAGGAGACGAAAATTATTATTTCTGAATGTCATAAATTTATTTATAATTTTACAATTTTGAAAAAAAAAAGGAAATTGCTGTTTATGTTATATTATTTGATATTTGAATATTTTAATCGCATTATATATCAAAATTTACACATTCTGGTAACATTTCTTTCTCGTATGAGAGTTTTGATAATTCCGTAATAATACTGTAACTACTGTACGAAGCTCTGATCTGACAGCGCTGACAATCATTTCGAAAGCACACAATTAATAATTATGTTATACAATTTACTTACAATTCTAAGGTGAAATTTTTAAACTTCCAGGAAGTGGTAAGTGCCCCCCTGTGCTGTATCTTGGAGGCGCCCATGTGACAGTAATATACGAATAAAGCAGACATACAGGGGAAGTGGAAACCAATGTTATTCGACTTCGTTTTATGTTAGTTTGCCTTTTATATGGGTGAAAATAAGAGCTGGAATGTAACGTATATTACTGAGGAAAAATATAATTTCTGTGAATGGACCACTGAAATTCCACCATTTTCCTCTCAAATATTTGAGGCTTCGTTTTCTGAAGTCCAAAATGCTCTATTGAAGGGGTATATATTACAATCAAATTAAAAAGCGAATTGAAATAATTTTAATACTAACGAAGCACAACTAGAAAAATATTAGCACACGAGTCTGCAATATTATATAATGAACGTAATATCTAGTAATGACAAAGTGTGGTTATTAATCTTATGATTAAGATAGGTAAATTAGTTATTCTTATGTCTGGAATAAGTTAATCTTCCAAATGGAATGTAAATCAGTCACCTGATTTGTATATACAGTAGGTCAACCTGCTGCTGACTGGAATAAGTTTTAAGTCAATCTCCTGACATGAAAAGGTAAATCAATCTCGTGGAAATTAGTAAAGGTATAATAAGCTGTTATCCCACACCAGAAAACGTCAAGCCGCAAATATATGCTGTGATTATTAATATGCGCATTCATTCTATTTTCCACTTTTGCACATTGTTGTTTCAGATATGGAATTATTTTTAACGTTTCAGTTCCTGTCTCTTTCCGGAATGTTTATCTGTGACTGATGATAGATAGATCATTTTCAGGTACCATACTGACTACTGCAATATATTATGATAATTTCAATAATAAAATACGATTAATATGAATACTTTTGTAGAACCTGTTTTCATTTCTTCAAATTTCACGGGAATGAAAAGGAAACTGCTGTCCCTTCTTCCCCTTCAGTGGTTTGGTTACAAATAACCGCGTTTATACAGAATATTTTGCTTTAAAATTTCCACTTTAAAAGAAAAAAAGACCAATACTTTACGAAAAATTATTAATCCTACACCACCTAAAACTTTACAAAGCTGATCTCCAGCAATTTCTTTTTCGTAATTACACATTTCATAATTTTAAAACCCAGCACGGGAAGCATTTTCCCATACAACCTGCGGTTATTATTATTACGACTCATTATAATACCCAACAGAAAAAGGTAAACGGGCTCTGCTGCTGCAAATCTTGATAATAGCATTTCCAGCACAGTATAAAAATAATAATAAATGCTATAGTTTTCAGCAGCCGATCTCTTTCATAATACCACTGGGGAATATGGTATAAACTGCTATTTAATTAATAATACTCTCGGTATAAAACGGATGAAGATATAACGGCTAATCTCCTCATTTAATTAAATTTGAAAAGAGCATTATGTGGAGTGGCTCTCGTTGGCTGTTGTAGGCAGCAGAGTGAAAGCGAGCGTGGAATCAGAGGGAGAAAATAAGTCTGCCATTGTTTGTTGCGTGTTGTTGGATATGACTAGTTAATATTTCCAGAGATATTATTTTATTTTGGTGATGAAAGTTTGAAGTTGTTTCTCAAAAATCTGTATTGTAATACATAATTAAGGTGCTCAGTACAGGAGCAGCAATCAGCTTGCTAATATATAGATGACTCCTTGTTCCAAAAATACGTTTGCTGCGTTGCATTTCAGCTGTAGTAATTTATAACCTTTTACTTTGTAAGTGCGAGTCATCCGCGGTATAGAATAAGTTATTACTTACTCTAAAATCGGATATTATTTGCATTACAAGTACTATTTTACATAAACACATATTGTTGATGTGCATTCAATCATTAGCAATCTTAAAATGTCTATAAAATATACAGCATTATGTCTGACCAGCAGCTTCTGCTGTATATAAAACGATAGACAATTCTTTTCCAGTCAAAATGTAACCATAATTCAGATTTTTTTTTGTCAATATAATTGTCATCTGTATAGTGACTGAAAAGAGTTCGACAAAAGGAAAAAAAATTAGAAACATCCAACAAATATTTTTATTTATAATTATACTGTAGTTTTGAAACCAGTGTTTAAACTATTATATGGACAAACCTATATCTAAACTCTAATGCTCCATCCCTTTAAACAATAAACTGATCACATCACCGTTGACAGTTGGAATAATCATGTTGTAAAGCAATATCGAAACCTTTCATTTTATTTCATCTGTGATTGTATGACAACCTAAAGCGAGTGATATGAACAATATGAGTTACTATCACGATTCCACCATCAGATTCGTGCCAGTTACAAGAAGGTACGGAATGTCAGTTTTGTCTGGTATCTCCGTGTTTTAGTGTGCTCCTATAGAACCAGCAGAGAAATAGAAAGACTTCTCGTGAAACGTCAAGAGAACGTTTCCTCTTCAACTGGCTGACCACCGACAGTTCTATATTGACTCAAGGCTTCCGTGGATACCAACACAAATTAGGGTGAGGATAAAAAGTGAAATTGGGGGAAATATAGATATTTTGTACAGTGAAATTAGAGAAGTTTTTGATTCGGATGGAAAGGCATATTTTGAAGTTTTAACTCTACATGGTTATGGTTTATTAGGGTGAATCAAAATAATATGGTCATAATCTTTTGGAATTATCCCCAGACTAAGTATTTATTGTATATGACGTTATGGTCATAAATGACGTTCCTGTCTGTATTCTTGTGCATATAGGGAACTAATAATTGACATAGAAAAATTATTTAGCATTTTAGTTTGATAACATTTTTGTTTACTTTGATTGTGAAAATTTTCAGGATCCTACATGACGGATTGTGACCGCATTACTTGACAGCACCCAAAAAAGATGTTGGTCAATTTTAATTTCTATTAATGTAAACAAATTATTGAGATGGGTGTGAGAATGTGAAAAATGTTCTCAGGTGGTTTAGACATGTGTTATATTCTAAATAGCCTCCAATTTCTGAAGGCGAGATAAACATTTTCTCAACGATCAAAGACCAGGATGATCGATTTCATTGAAACTCGGAAGAAATCGTTGAATCACAAGAAAGTATCGAATCTATCTTCTATTGAGATTTAACAAACATTTCTGAATCACATCATGAGATCATTTTTCACATCTGTAAAATTGAAATTGGTCCACAACCTACTTCATTTAAAAATTATATTCCACCTCATTGATTTTGTATAAACTTCAGAAAAGTACCTGCAGTTTAATTAGCGCTGACAGCTGATACTCAGTATGGTTACCTGGGAACATAAAACTTGGACTATTGAAGGAGACAAAATATGCTATGAATCGAATGCTGAAACATTTTTTTATCCCAATAATTAGTTATACTACAATACAATCTGGGAGACCTTACTTTTCATTCCTCCCTGGCAGTTGTGAAATTTCCAGTTTTTCTAGATTAATTACTATATCATTTCTTTACTTCTCCATAATTTTTAGTCAAATGAATCCTATCAAACACCCTCACCCAATTTGACCCCCATTCCACATCTTCCCCTATGATTTCCATCACCTTCCGCTTTTCTTCCTCTAACTTGGCTTCCTTTCCATTTGACTCTGATAAGCCTACTCCACTCCATACAACCCATATACGACTGAACTGTACAGTTGGACTCTCATGCCAAACCCAGAGATAAAGTAATAGATCTAGTACTTTTAAGTTCCGCTAAGTGAAATGGACAAGGTTATTTGAAATCTGATGACATTTTAAGAATTCCTTGACATTCCGACAGTTTACAAAATTTCGCATTTTTTCATTGTCATGCATATGAAATTATTCATACCTATCTTTATTTTAACATTTTCATAACCTCGTCAATATGGTATCGGTATGACAAATATGCAGTGATTTCCTGAATATGATACAAATTATTGAAAGAAAATTACTTGATGTAATTTCTGAATGTGTGGGCGAGTGTAATGCATAAGCGTGAAAAATACTAGCATCACCAGTTTATCGCTGGAAAATACATATTTTCACCTTCTAAACTTGCTTTCCCCATGAAATTTATTAACGTTATCGATCATATTTTAATGTAAGGTTTATTTCGATGAAATAACTTTTAAAATTGAAAAGCACGTCTTTAAAACAACCCAAATAAAATCAATATGTTTCCTCTTAAATTTGGCTTGTACGAGTACAATATAGTTTCTTTGTATAATAAAAATAATATAAATATTAATTTCATTGCTGTAATTTCTTTATTCAAAGAAGAAGTAGTGAAACCGAAGTGACACTGGATGAAATCTTCAAGGAAAAAATATCTTTGTACTTTTTATCTTATTATAGTTCTTCAGAATACTCTATTTATTTAAAAAAAATCCATATTAGATCTTAACCTACGGTGAAGTGATTTTAGTACACTATTTTTCTATATCTAGCTCTTTATTAAGCCAGTTGGTTGGTCCAATAGTTGGACCTCAGATGTTGGACTTTGATGAACGTCATGAGCTTCTCCCTTATCACATTAGTACTACTATCAGATGGGAAGAAGAGGAGACACTTTCAAATTGGATTTATACACTTATATAAAGGAGTACTACACAGGAGTATAATATGGAGTGGCTTCAGACTTAGGGTGGTCATATTGGGCTAGGTGTTAAATTGATTTAAGAATGTCAAAGGTATAGCAGAAAATGCTGGTAATGAAAATATCAAAGGATTTTACACTGAATGTCTTTTTTACTCTGACTGTTTGAGAGGTTATTTGCACTTTTCCATGACTGATGTTGGAGAGTAAAACTGAAATACTTCCTAAGGTTAAAGTCACATGTCTGATTTTATCTAATGGTATTTATAGAAGGTAAGTCTTTTAAGTCTTGACATGTAACGATCGAACAAATTTTGAAAATTATTCTCTTAGAAATTCTTTAGACAATTAGAGTAAATTCTTATCAAGCTTTCTCTCTTCAGTATTCTCTTTGGGTTTGAACAATATTCAGCAATAGAGTAAGCTACAATAAATAGCTCACAAAAACTTTACTTATACTCTTCACTTAATCCAGTGTCCAAGAAAAAATAATATAAGATGGTTATATAATTATCTCTGTAACTAAATGGGTAGTAATTGGTATTGTAGTATAAACCGTCATGATAGTAATTCAACGGTATACAGATTACAAGTAAACGTTAATTTTAAGCCATTATCAGCTCAGCAATTTTAATGTTTCGCAGTATCTAATATATTTTACATGTAAAGTGATGTTTTTCACGTTAGATGTTGAATAAATGATATATGTTGTAAACTTCTTGGAAAGTGCATATCCAAAACATAAATGCTGCTTTTAACAAACCTGTCTCGCTATATGCCATAAAAGCATTTGGGGTGCACGTATGTAAGAGTCCATGCTTTCTTGACCACGATACAGAAATTGGAGATGGTGTGGCTAGCACCACGCTCCGGTCTGTCTTTACCCTCAAGGGTTTTCACCCCTGGGAGCCATTTATAAGAGGCTGGGTGAACCCCAGCAGTCATTTCGGAGATTTAGCAGCGCTTGAGTAATTTGGCGCTAACCGGGAATTGAATCCGGAACTTTCTGCGCCAAAATCTGATGCCCAACCAATGGACTACGGTTGACCGTCTGCTTGTAACAAACAAAACTTTGAAATTGCAATATCCCTTTTTGAACATGGCAACACTTATGGATAATCGGAAACAGAACCTAAATTATATTAGTTGGACAGAGCTTATACACTGAAATGAAACTGTACGGAAAAACGGAAACATACAAGTTCTTCTTATCAGCAGTTTATGATAGTCAATATAGTAAAAGAGTAGTGTACTTATGGTAGGAGGATAGTTTGTAATAATGACCAGAAGTTTCAAGGAATAGTTTCTGTAATGATCACAAGAAATATAATGCATTTCCTTTAAACTGCGGTGGATAGTGCCAAATCTCAAATAGCATTATTTTGTGAGGGTAACAGAAAGATGAATTAAGAGAAACGTAGTCAATTTTCTACTTTTCCAGTTCTGTATACGTTTCACTGATTTTTTCTTACAAATACAAAAATAAAAGGATGAATAAAATGTTAAAATCCAACCAGCATGATTTTAAAGATATGCCTTATTCCATTTCTAATATAGGATTAACAGGAAAGCCATTGTGAACATCTTAATAGTTGAACATCATTCTTGAAAACTTTGGAGCTCAGAAATTAAGAGCAGTTGGAATTTAATTATTTTTTCTTAAAAAATAATAAAAAAATATAGCTCTGCTAAAAACTATAGCTGTTTAATGTGGAGATATATACGATTGTGATATGTACGCATTTCTTTTTTTATGGACGTAAAGTTGTAAGATGATAATTTTTATATCAAAAACAGTAAGAAACTTCACACTATCAGTGCAAAAAATAAGGGAATATTTTATTCTCTTTCACTATAGAATCCCCGAGGGAAGCATGGTAGATTATTGGAATCCGGTAAAAAGATACCTGTGAATAGACTATACACAAAAGCAAATTATGATAATGTAATGACAAAATAAGATGGAGCATTATAATTATGCTTAATATTCCATTATTAAGTTTGCAGAGCAAATTATTGTAATGCCAGAATAATTTTGAAAATCATAAATATACAGTATATGCTTAATAAAAGTAGTAAAAAAAAATATTGAAAAGGGGGGAATTTAAAAAACGTTTAAAACCAATTACCTAAAGTGTGAACACTATAAAGAGAATGAATGAAATATATTTTATATGAATAGAAAACTCTCAACTGCTCAACAAAGCCATTCAATTCAACTCAAAAGTCTTTATTTCCATATTATATTACCACAATATAAAACTCAACGATAAAAACATGAAGTGTGAACATAAAGCAAACGTTTCTGAACCAAATCAATGCCTCAAAGTCACTCTGGATAATCTGAATAGTAAATAACAAACAGCACTGATTACGAGTATTATTATACCCGAACCACAATATATTCTACCCTCAACAATACCCCGATCTAATGACGTACCCTTACGACAGATGGCACCCTGATCAATCATGAGTGTGTCAAAAGGTCTTTCGACAAAATAGAGGACATTTTCAAAGCCATTTTTTCTTCTAATAGATCGGTCTACTCATCTGTTTGCTTTGCGGAGGGGTTCGGGATGAAAAGCGTATTACATCACTGAATAATAATAAGCAACTAAATTACTTATGGACTCCCGCCTTTTGGGACGTTTTTTTTCTGGAGGGTGCGAGGAAAATGCAAGGGGATTTAGGGTTTAGGGTGCATGGAATTTGAAAAGCAAACAGAATGGACAGTTGCTCTGAATGTTTAGTTTTATATGTTGATATTTCGGATATAGACAAAGTCTGTGTGGGTATAATGTTGATATTTTTTGTTGACTTATAGAAAAATAAATGGTACAATATTAACTTAATAATATTACTTCGTATATATATTTGAATTGTCACAAGAATTTTGATATTACGCTGATGATATGAATGTATTCTTTGGCATAATTAGCCTGCTGAATGATTGTTTTTTTCAAATGGAAGTAGTGATTAGGTCGAATCTTTGAAATATTAAGCTATATACGAAAAAGTTACGTTTTCATATGATGGCACTAAATTCACTGCAACTGTTATTTTTCTTTGTAAAATTTTAAGTTCTGATAATAATTTTTTAATTCAGCTAGTAATTTTGAGAGTTTCTTAGCAATATTGCTCACACCAGTGAGAAATCTCATCAACCAGATTTCCAGAAAGTTCCGAAAATGAACATATTTGGTTTTTCACGTTAACTGATTGGAGCCCATATGATGATTTTTGAGGGGTTTCTTAAAAATAATATGGTACTTAGTTCGAGAAAACAGTGAATAGAAGACCTTTCTGCTATTTAACGGTCAGATGTAAACATGGAACCGCTTCATTGCAAACCTTATGAAATATCAACGATATCTTGAAATGGTCGTATTTCAGAGAAGATTTAATATTGAGTCCTCCAAGTGATGATGCTTACCTGAATCGAATACATGAGTGAAAACGTAGTTAGTAAAGGTACTTAAACATCTATACTTTGAACTCTTTTCTCCTTTCTTTGATTATTCTAACCTAACATGAAATCGTAACTTTTTCGTGGGGGTGGGACACCCTGTATGATTTTATGTATTAAACATAGTAGATATATTTTTAAAAACAAAGTAATCTGTTTGTTCTACTTCATATATTTATATAGCAATATTTTTATATTTTTTTATTATTATTATTATATTTTTAACATGCTGAAAATTATAGAAGATTTAAGTTCGATAGCTGAAAAATTGAATTTTTCCTAACCTCATACAAAAATCAAACATAAATTATGTAAAACAAGTATAATGAATATTTTCTGAAGATTCTTTCAGTCCCGTTTATTTTGAATTTGATAGAAAACAGCAATAGTATTGTACAATTTACATTATTATAAACTCGCAATTTTAATTAATGCATTTCAGTTAGTGAGACCTCATCAATATTTATAAACATCAGTGAGCGTGCTGAAGGACTCCATCCACATTCTGCACAACCATATCTATTCCAAAACAAAAATCTAATCTAAAATATTT
>JAQIWE010001215.1:0-16735 GCA_034698565.1 Campodea plusiochaeta
TCAAGTAAACAAGAAAAATGTTTACGAGTATCTCGAATATGCTGAAATGTTCAATTGCAGTTTACTTAAGGAAATTGCAAATATATTCAGACCTGAAGTGGAAATAATGTGACAGAAGTTAACTCAAAGTTTTGGACAATGGAGCTTAAGAGTGTTTGTGTAAACGTGTCGATACTTTTCTAGGCATGTTATAGTTTTAGCTGTAAGAGTTTTCACTTGTATACCCCTCAAAATTAAGTTTCTTATTTTAATATGTTTTAATTTTGATTGAAATCAAATGTTGACTTTAAGAGATCACAAGAGAAAGTGTTTTAAAGTTTTGATTTTTTTCCATTTCTTTTAATAATGTACATTTTAATTTTGATTGAAATCATTTGTTGATTCTAAGAGATCACAAGAGAAAGTGTTTGGAAAGTTTTGAATGGTTTTACAATAATTTAATTTCCATTTGTTGATTTAAGTAAACGAAAGTTTTACGTAAATAAATTGCGAAATAATTTCTTTTATGATTTGTTTTTTATTATTAGTTGAAACCTTTATCAATATTACAGATCCAATTGCTATAGTCTGTGCAAATCTTACTCAATTTATGAGAGTACGCTGATAAAAAAATAGTGCTATAATATTATACCACTTAGTAAAAACGAATCTTGGCGAGGCATATGTTAGAAGCATGTAGCTGTATTCCCGAAACAAAATTGACATTTTTAGAAATAACTAAATTTTAATATTGCTAGAAAGTAAGGAAAGTTATTGCCCGAGAATTCAATGTAAAACAATTCGCATGAGAGTTTAAAAATCTTTCTTTCGTGTGAAGATAACTTTATTGGTATATGTAATTTGAGATGTGATGACGATTGTGACCTCCATTTTTGTCAATGATAGTCTGTCTGAATCATCATTTGATACCACAACTTTTTTCGCTGTTAATACTTTTAAACAATATAAATGTTAATTCATTATTTAAACGCACGTCAATATAAAAGGTGTATTTTGACATTGTGAAGATTTACTTGATAAATTCCACAAACGCTGCGCTCTAGAGAAATGCAATCTTTAAATATCGGTAGTACCGTAGTTAAATTTCAATTGATCGATTTTTTTTTCTAATTCGGAAATCGAGCACATTTTCTGCCGTTTCAGTAATAATGAAATATATTATAATTCAACGAATTAAGATTTTGTTTGCAATAGTATTTAAAGAATATATTTATCTAGTGTACGGCGTTTGTGGTATTACAGAATTCCTAACGATAAGTAACTCTTAAGATATAGAGCCATCAGAAGTTTTCCGATTTTTCAAATAACTCCCTTACCATCACATACAAAAAAAAAAAAAAAACTAACACTCCTTTCAAATAAATAGAGATAGCCTATATTTAATTGCAGCACCATATTTTAAGACATTTCTGAATCGTATAATGAGTTTTAATAACGTTCATTATAATTTTTTTTTTTTTTTTATCCATAATTCTATTATGCTTAAATACCTGCATTATTAAACAATCAATATCATTTTCTTTTCGACAGCGTCCACATAGGCTTTTTTTTAGGGTTTTCATATTATACAAATGTGCTAATATTTGTCAAGTTTTTTCAGAAGATTCTTCCTTTCTGCTGTATACTGCATTCAAAATTCAGTGACGTACTGGTAATTCAGCTTGCAGGCTATCAAGTACCAGCCAAATTGATCGAGTCATTAATAAAAATATTTTTTGTTCCATCTTTACTGCAGTATGTTCCTATTTTACAAAAAAATAAATTTCTTATTGCTTATAACTTTAATTTAGAGTAATTTTTTTTGCAAACCTGACTGATGTAATTGACGCGAATTATCATAAAACCATATATAACCTGGAAAGAGAATTGCATGAACTTTTATAGAATTATATAAGTGGGTGGCCCCCCAAAAAATAATATATGAAATGCAATGTTTTCTGAAATATTGAAGCTAGAAAGTAGAATTAAACATCAATTAAAAGAGAATATTGTTCTCTTTCTGAAAACGTATGGTTTTAAAACAATATCTGCTGGGTTGTGGCCACTACGGCCGTATTACAAAAAAGTATCTCATATAAAAGTTGCTAATGACAGTATATTAGAAAAAATCATTTTTTGTAAAGCAAAAAATAACTGAAAACAATTTTTTTTATGAATATTCACGATTTAACAATTTGTTTTGATTAATAATAGCAGTCTGTATTTCACCAAATCACCATTTTTAATGGTTTCCAAAATGCAGTCACCCGAAAGGGAGAAGTTGTGTCTACAAGTTGTTATTATAAAGGCAGTTATGAAATTTTGAGGCATATTACTGTCTTTTATGGCTAATAAAGGTCAAATTAAGGTATTGTTTAAAAAAATTTTTTTTTAGTCAAGTTGTTACTGTTTTACAGAAGAAAAATCAAAGATTTAATGTTTTACTATTGTTGACAACCTTTATTTTTGATACCTTTTAGTTATATGGCCGTAGCGGCCGTAATACGGCTCCGATTGATATAAAACCATATATTTTCAGAAAGAAAACAAAATTATCTTTCCAATAGTTGTTATTTCAAGATTTTGTCTTCAATATTTCAGAAACTATTGCATTTCATAAATTAGTCTCGTTTATGAAATCGTACTCTGTATATTCAATTAAGCTTGTACTGCTACATAATCGGAGAAACTGCAATTTAAAGTTGGTGACACCATAACCACCATGTTATCAAGAATTAAATACGGTAACGAATCTAAAAAGAAAAAAAAATGAAAAGCCATGGCTAAAATAGAATTGAAAGTTCCTTCATCAAAGAAGTAATAATACCTTATTATTAGAAATTCATTGTTTTTAGAAATCCTAAAATAAACAACAAATCTATATTTTTAAGAACCCTAAGTATCCTAACAACAACAGAAGAACTATAGATATTTTTGTTTTTGTACTTATTTTGATGCATCCTAAACAAATCTTTTAACTTCCATTCTTTCTTACTTAAGCGATTTATTTCTCCTAATCTAATTACATGATGTTGCATTTTAAATTTCTGATATAATTCTAGTTTTCTTTCACAACACAGGTAATTTAATATAACGCTTCTGTGATAAAGAAATTTATTTTCCTAAGACTCTAAATTCACAGTGTAAATAAATGTAAGATGATATGATTTAATGCTCTATCAGGACAGTACAGAAGCCCACATAATAAGAAAATATGACAAAAAAAGAGAGAGAGAGAGTCAATTTTGAAAATACATAGAAACTAGAAAGTCCAATAGTCTAACATTATATGGGGTCTTTCTGAACAATAATCTAGGAATAATGAAAAAATTACTGAAAATAAAACATTGGAATAATTATATACTTCTTTCTTTGGAAAGGTCTACCAAGGTCGTTCTAATTTTATCAGGAAATAACACCCGTTTTCAGTTATCACAGTCTAGAAGACGATGACGCAATGAGATAACATTGGAATTAATTTTGACACTAATTTTGGAGATTGTATCTACCGTTTACACAACATAATTGCCTGTTTATATCACACTGTCACTGAATTATAATTTTAATTAAGTTATTAGTTTTCTATACCAAATGTTTTTATCTCACAGGCTGGAGGTTTTCTTACCGAATCTTCTTTTAATCAAATATTGGATGTTTTTGCAGAATAAAATGTTAAAACAAGGTGGCTAAAAACCAAGTCAGTCCAACAAACAAACACTCTTGAAATCACAGAACTCTCAATAACGATGTTTCAAACAAATGATGACTTTTGCCAAAGTTAATGTTTCCTTGCGAAATTAAAGTGTAAATTCCAACCTATAAACTGTCACTCTAGAAGACACACAGTGTTACATAACGTCGGTAGAAGTTTTTCATTGCCGAATTATTTTGACTTTTCCAATTTGTTCATATCATCTTTATCTAGTATACATAGTCATCACAGCACCCCGCAGAAAAGAACCCAATTAGCAGCACTCGTCTAAATTTAATTTCGCCACTGTTCAAAATAACTGCTTCAGAAATCCGAAAACAATGTTTTGTTCACGAAAACCCTACAAACCACTTGGAAGTATAAATCCGCCGTTGTGTAATCTCTGCTCCAGTAATGTAGTGGAATGTCTGGCATGTTCTTTCACATTTCCAATGAACTGGTAAAGCAGCATGTACTGGTTAATTTTGGACGATACTTTATTAAGAACTTCGCTGTATGACGCTCCAGTAAAGTTGGTTTGGACAACAGCATCTTGCAGCAAATCACCATACCTCTTTGTGAACTCAAAGAAATGAATGGATTCCACCAGCTTCTTCATCATCAATTCTTGCATTACTTCAGGATCATCTATATCCAAATTAGCCGCTGTGAAGTTGGTTTGCATATATCTGAGTCTCGGGATCCACTTGTCGCAAAAAGCTTCTCCAGTAGAAACCATATCGTTGATAGCGTCAAATGTGCAGTGCCAAACATTAAGTAGAGAATCGACAAGGTTCTCAACACACCTGTTCATCCGGTTCTCAAATTCAGTTGCACTTTCATAACGATGAGCCATTGTTACAATAAAGCTTTAACTGATTGGCACAAATAACTGGACGGTTCAGAACGTATTCTTCGACTGCTCCTTGAATCATCCGACACGCTTACCGTATAGCAACAGCCGTGTCGAATTGGAATTTTTATTACTATGAAGCGATAAGTAGGAGGAGGAGGAGGGTAGAGACTCGCGGTATGAAATTTAAGCAAACCGATGTATGTTTTATTTTATACCTAATTAAAAGTAAAGGTTTTCATGCCATTGGAAAGATTTATTTAATTATTATTCGCGGAGTTTTGAAATCAAACTGAGGAACTTGTCAATATAGGAAACCTCAAGACGTTTTTGGGAAAATAGGAAAATTACTGTTCTGTTAGATGTTCGTAAAAAAGTACCTTGTAATTCATTAAACGTCATATTGTACAAAATAACACAGGTAACAAATAACTCAAATACCACTATGGCGACGTGTTAGTCACATTATTGGTAAGAGATGTTCGTCCGATCATCCCTGTGTGAATCCAAAATCTTACGGGCGCCACGTAGATGGCAAGGGTACCGGTGTCTATAACTCAAAAAGGCTATAGCAGATGTTATTTTTTTAAACCGACATAAAATGCACTCTTATTTATCTGATCCATCATACAAAACTTAAAAACTCCCCAAAATCGAAATTAATTTTTAACAATGGAGAATATGATCTGAAAAATATTTTTCACTTACTGGTTTTTCCATCTGAAATTTTTTGTAATTTACTTGAAAATCGGGGTGTGGGGGGATTCCATACCCTTTACTGTGTTCGCGTCCTACTAATATAGCATCAATGCATATTCTTACACTGTCTTGATCTTGCATTCGCCGGTTTGGAAATCGGAGAGAAGCATTAACATGGAAGAATTTTTTTCCTTATCAATGTACAGCACATTAATTTTGTGCCAATTATTGGACTCACAATCAAGTCTTATTCTTAATTTGGAACTTCTATGAAAGTTTGAAGTTATATTTAACCACAAAACAGTCTTATGTTGACAAGTAAAATTTATTTTGTAAAAAAATTATGCATTAATAAATTTTGATTTCTCTACAGTGGAGAATTAAAATTTACTTTACTTAGCCTTTCACTGTGATACAATAATTATGAACTTGAGATATTTTATTTAGCACTTCCTTTTGCTGAAATGAAGTGATTTTTTTCATAAGATTTAATTGAATACCACTCTTGATTGTGTGACACAAAAGTTTTGAGTAGACTTAATGACAAAACACAAATATAATCAAGTAATTTTATTAAGTATATTGACTTCACAACAAAAGGTTCATGTCCACATGGATTTTCCTACTTGCAATGACTTGATTCTTACAACTCAGTTTGTCTTTATTTCACTCTTTATAAATGACAATTGTGTGAGATAGCATATTATTGCACTCCAAATAATTCACATTCAACTATCTGATACACAAGGAAAAACTCAAAATGATAATCAACAGTACTGTTATAAAAACAGCATAAAACAAATGAAAGTACTGAAAATGTCAATGATTTATACATAAAGATTTGAAAAACAACATCATCTGTGATTTATAACAATATTACAGTAACTTGAACCTTTTCAATTTATAAATGAGTTTTTATCACATTCCATTACAACAAAATTTAAAACAGAACAAAACAAATTAAGTAACAATCAATTAATTAATAAGTTTACCACATTATAATTTTATTACCAAATCAAAATTTTCTGCATTTAAAACTGTTACAATACAGTTAATATAAATTAATCATAAATAATGTCAATATCCATATGTCAGAAATTAATAATTGATACTCGTGTCAAAAAAATTATAAATACCAGTAATAATAAGTTATTGAAAAATCACATGTTTAAAACTGTAAATTGAGTTTGTGTACCAGCACACTGACTGAATTATATTTGAGTTGTTATATTCATTACAAGACGTTCTCCAAAGTAGCCATCTTTTGAACTTAATTTCAGCCTTGACCTTGTGGTAACCTAACACTGTAGTTGGTATTATTACACTTCAAATAATAGTGTATTGTCAATGCATTCAAAAGCTGCATAAAATCAAAAAAAACAATTGAAACTGATCATTATATTATAACACAACATTACATTAACAAAAACTTAACATTTTGGGGAAGGAGGATATTTTGCATTTACAACATTACTTAATATTTAATAATAAATATAATTTAAAACCTCTATCTTCAATGTCAGTTTCATTTTGAAAAATTGTAAAGTTTAAAAGCAAAAAAAAATAACTTAATAACAAGCTACCTACGAAAGTATTCAAGTTTCAAACTTGAATATCTGACTGAAACACTTTATTATTACTATAAAACTATTGAAGCAAAATAGTCAGTACTTAAAAACATAATAAAGCAAAAGAAAATGGCTTCTGCATTCAAAATTGAAATTTTCATATAACTTTCTCTTTCTTCTTACTGCCCTAATAATCTCAAATCAGTTTATTACTTTTAAAGATCTCATTTTGACTAGGATTTGAAACAGACTTTCAAAATTGTGGCAGTGCCAAATAATCATTTAGTTAAATAACACTTTGCTGAAAAAATATGAATCTGAGACTAAGAATAACTATACAAACTTTACATGACTGTTGCAACAGTGTTAGGTCCAACTACTAACAAAATTTTGTGATAATATACTCCTACCGTATAAACGTATCATCAAACCTGTCCAATTCATGAACAACATAAGTGGCCTTATTCTGTAAAACTTTAGCTGTAACTAATTTTTCCTCTAAATACTGACATTCATTCTCAAGTTCTTGAACACTATCTTCCATTTCATTTCTTGCTTCATCAACCATGTAACTCAATCTTGCCATAGTACTTGACAGTTCTCTGTGAAAATAGAAAGTATTTGTAACGATTATTTGGTGCTTCTTTTCTGTGTTAAAAATGTAAACATTCTTTTGTTATTTTGAAAATATTAAACATACTGTAATTTAAGAGAATTTTTGGGTTTTTGTTTTTTTAGTAGATTATTATGAATATTAAAAGATCACTGCTTCCTGCATTATCAGGATACATCAATTTCTTATTTCCAAAATTTAATGCTCTATTTCACTCTTTTCACTGAGTAGTTTACACTGACTATCAACTACTGTATCCTTTTGAATACCTATCACACATAAATTTTCAATGAAATCACAATCATTTGAATTCCACTTTCAGCATATATTTTTAAAATATATTTTGAAATTTCCTCCAAGCTTGAATATTGTACCCAAAATTACTAAACCGAACCCATTTAATTTAGAACACTATAGTAAATGGAAACTTATGGATACATAAAAATAAGAATTGTACTGTATTATTATTTTTGTTTCAAACAATCACAATAATCTGAATCATACAAATAAGTAATATTATTACAATCTTACTTATAACTATCCCTAATACAGTGAACTAAACTTACTGTTGTACTTGATGACTACAATTAGCTGAAGTAAGATCAACAATCATTTTCAACTTTCCAGTCATGTAGTCAACATATTGTCTCTTAAATGCCCTTTCCTTTGCTTTATTTGTCCAAGTCATTCTTTCATAGATATATAAACAACCATATATTGAAGTAGTCAATGCTAAGATCCTCCAACCAACAGTTTTGAACATCTGAAGAAAGGATAAACACTTTAGTATTAGATCAGGAAACACTAACATTATTATATTCTAGTAATTTTAACACACAGTGCAGTATCATAATCAACATAATGTTTACAACAGTATCGTAATAGAATCTGTTATATATTTAGAGGCAATAAACTATTATTATATAATATTCTCATAATTCATTATTGAAAGATTTTAAATAGTCAAAACAATTTTTTATAGTGTTATACTTTTTTAAAAGAATTTTAGTAAAAAAAGGTTAAAATCTGAGAAGCTATTCTCAAGAGTTGAGAAAATATCTTCCAGCATTTGTGGAGATCAGGCATTCACTTCATTTCTATTTTCATAGGAATATGGTAAAGGTATGATTTATTTCACATTTATTTCTGTTTTACAAACAGTTATAACTTGGAATGAAAAGTGTAGAATACAGGAAAATTTATATTGTACATGACAGAAAATTTAAAAAATTATATCTGATTGAGCAACTGCAAATACTTTAATTTTACTAGCCTACTATCTTTACATTTCATTTAATATAACTACTGTATTTCAAGTATGCTGAATATGTTGAACTGCAATCATTTAAAACACCGCAAAATTTCCAAATAATGTACTTAACATTTCTTCTTGATAAATTTTTTAAACTTTTCAAAATTCCCATTTAAAAACACTTAGAGACATTTTTAACATTGAAATGCTGATGTTGAAAACATGCATGAATGTTGATGAGAGATTACATAAATTAGTCTATATGAAATTTTGCGCAATATTTCACAATGTATAGTATTGTTTCTCAGATAAAATTACAAGCACTGAAATTTAATGAAAAATATATTTGAAGCCACAATATTCGCATAATGAACATATCATATGAATATTGTATTTTTACTTACAAAACCAGCAATGAGTAATCCACCCATGGTTCCCTGAGATGCAACACTAGCTAAAGCCATTCTAGATATAACTGCCCATTCAGTAGATGTTACAACTGACTGATCAGTATATGTACCACCAGGAGAATTAACAAAAGGACGGGGAATCTGAAAATTAAATACCGTAGTTTTATTATTATTATTAAATGATTGTAAACTAACAACTAAATAATAAGAAAAATAAAGCCGGTAGAAAGAAACGAGACACTGCGTGTGAAACTTAATTGGTTTATGACTTTATATGAAGAAAGCTGAGTGAAATGAGTATACTGTGTTCATGATCATACTATGAGTTTCACTTTTTTTTCATATAATTATGTGATAATGTATTTTATTTGCAAAATAAATTGTTTGTTTATAAAAACACTGCTAGCTACTCTAAGTTTCTACTTTGTTTATAAACAACAAAAAAGTTGGGATCCGAAAATATTACAATTTAGATTCATATAGAACGAAAATGACATTAAAACAAGAATTATTTAAATCTATCCAAATGAGAAATAAAATCAAAATTCATTTGAAGGAGTTTGATAGCAAACTAAGATTCCGTATGATCTCTCAATTAAATTTCTGACCATGGTACAGAATTGATGGACACCAAAATTATAAATCTTGTAAGTAATGTACACCACTAAGATAATATTCCAATGCACAATACACGTAACATTACTAGCCTACTTACATTCTCTGGCACAGAAGATCCGGAAAAGTAATTCATAGCTCCACTCTTGATGAATTTACTAAAGAGTGCTGATAATCCCAAAGAAAATCGAAATTCAATATCTTCTCTGAAATCACTGCTGAGATTGTCACAATTCAAGCGATATAATACCTCAAATGGCTCTTTCCTTGGAAGAAAATTTAAGGACACATTTTTCTTATCGGCTGGGAGCAATGAAGACATACGTTCTAAAGAAAAAATATTATACAGTATTTATAAAATAATTTATTTAAAGATAGGTGCCATTTAAATAACAAACACACTGTAAAGGGACAACTTTTTCTGATACCTGGAAGTAATACAGTATTACTATTTCAGGACTGGTAATTTCATATGAGTCTATAACTGAAAAACAAAAAAGTAATATTTTCAAGCTTCAGCATTAGATTAAATTTGTAAACCAAGGCCTGTCTAAATTGCTTTTCATGAAATAAATTACATAAACCACGGTAGTATAGGTTTTAAAAGTAATCACTTGTAACAAAGTTTCTTAATAAAAGAAAATATAAACTCTTGACATCATAATATGTTTTTAACCTGATAAACCAAAGCACACATACCTTGTTCAAAAACCACGAACCGTAACTTATTAACCGATTGTGTTTTAACAAATCAACAACTGATAATCACATGTTTGTCTATTTTTATTCTTTAAACTACTGTACTTCGAACTCGCTATTTACACAGAAAAT
The DNA here is from genome assembly GCA_034698565.1 of Campodea plusiochaeta. Taxonomy (NCBI): domain Eukaryota; kingdom Metazoa; phylum Arthropoda; class Diplura; order Rhabdura; family Campodeidae; genus Campodea; species Campodea plusiochaeta. The sequence continues at coordinate 10,512 of JAQIWE010001215.1, forward strand.
ACAAGATTTGAACCAACCAAACAAATGGTCCACAAAAACATTTCAAACCAAAAGAAGTTTGCATCCACATGATTTAAAAATTACTAAACCTCTACCTTACCTGTCATTTCTTTCTGACTACTTTCCATATTCATTGCAAGAGATGTTGAAAGTCTTGATCTAAGATTACTTCCTAAACCACCTTCAACATAAGTATGAAGTTCTTTCTTATAAACATTGAGGACTAATGAATCAGAATGGAAAGGCATTGAAAACTCTTCTACAAGAACAGATAAACGACGAATCTCTTCATTCAAAGCTTTAGATACCTAAGGAGATACATGTACGGTATATGTATTGCACATGGAATATAATACATTAAGTTTTTAGTGTCATTAAAACTAGCAATGGAAACAGGGAGAAAGTCATATTTATCTTGATAAAAACTAAATAATTCATGATAAAAAAATAATTTGCACAGTGATAACTAAATAATTCTTACATTTCACATCTGTGTTAAAAATTCTAACAGTATCTTCTAAACCAGTCAATTTTGTAACACATTTATTAAGAATAGACCTACAATACCTATGTTTTCATGGTTCATAAGATATAAATCAGTCATTTAAATTATACAGTTTATATTGAATTATTGATTTTATTTTATTTCGCCTTCAATGCTACAGAGTGCAAAAAAAAACTTTTAATTATATAATTTTATGTACTTCATTCAATATGAATGCTAAATATCAAGGTTCCATTTAAAACAATATTTTCCTTTTTGTGTCTAACTATACACGGTGGCCCAAAAAAAAGAGAGACCAATTTATAAAATGTAATAGTTTCTGAAATATCGAAGACAAAATCTTGAAATAAAAACTACTGGAAAGAGAATCTTGTTCTCTTTCTGAAAATATATGGCTTTATATCAATCAGAGTCATATTATGGTCTCTACCGTAATATGACTAACTAACGTCATAAGTATCAAAAATAAAAGTTGTCAACAATAGTATAACATTAACTTTTTTTTTCTGTAAAACAGTAACAACTTAACCAAAAAAATTTTTTTTTTTAGGAATATCTTAATTTGATCCTTATTAGCAATGATTGTCAGCAATATATCTCAAAATCTCATAACTGCCTTTTCAAAAATAGCATGTGGAAGTTCTCTGTCCAAGACACAACTTCTCCCTTTCAGGTGATTGAATTTTGGAAACCATTAAAAAATGGCAATATGATAAATTACAGGATGTTATTATTAATCAAAACAAATTGTTAAATCATAAATATTCATAAAAAATATTCTTAGCCTAGTTATTTTTTTTTTTGCATTACAGAAAAATGATATTTCTCTAATATACTGCATTAGCAATTTTTATATGGGATGCATTTTAGTAATAAGGTCATAGCAACAATAATACGACACATATTGTTATAAAACCAAACATTTTCGAAAAGAGAACAATATTCTCTTTCAATTGATGTTTAATTCTACTTCTAGCTTTAATATTTCAGAAAATATTGCGTTCCATAAATTGGTCTCGTTTTTTTGGGCCACCTTGCATATCGTAAATGGTACATACAAAGTTTAACAATAACATAACTTACCTTTTCATTGACATCATCTACCATATGGCAAATCTTTTCTTTCATTTCATGAGTTAAAAGATCAAGTTGCTTATCAGTAAAATCTAATTTGTCTAATAACTCTTTCTTGTTTCTGTATTTCTGATCTTTTTGTTGAAGAATTCTAGTATATATGGCACTCATAACAGAATAAATATCGCTGTAAATAATAAAAAAATTATGTTTCAGTAAATTGTTTTAGTCTAAACAATTTACTTTGAAAATAAATATGAAACTTACTTTGAAATGTTTCTCCCACGTTGAGAATGTTGTTCGAATTTCGTTCGTACTGCTGATTTTGAGATACATTCCTCAAATTTACGTTCGAAATCTTGAAATTCGAAGTAGCGATTAGAAAATCCTTCAGCTATTGCTCCAGCTAAAATAAAAATTGAAAGAGTTCAATGGTTATCTAGTTCCATACAAAAATGTGGTTCTGAGAAATGTAGCAATATATTCAAATTTCACATTAAAAACAAATAATGCACATATATTAAATATATTTCTTTAACTTCTTATTTAGTGGATAATAAATATCTACAGTAATTAAAATATACAAGGGTTTTAAATTGTATTTATTCTAGAAGCTTTGGATTGTTGAAATAATGTAACAAATACCTTAGTGAAATAACGTCAATAACAGAATTAATGTACAGTATACCGTAATATGAAGAGAATCAATAATAAACTGAGTTTATACTTCATGTACATTTAAAAAAATAATATATCTTATAAATGTAGTTTCTAAAACTTGTTCTATGCACTTACACTGCAGTGGAAAGCCTTTCTGTTCTTGTAATCTGGCTTGTAATGCTTCTCTAGCTGAAATAAAGAATATTCTTTCCATAGCTTGTTCTTTCGTTGTTACTTTTAATTCTTTAACTAAGAAATCCATTGTTCGTTCTAAATGCTGACTACGAACCTAGCAGAAAAAATTTGAAAAATGGATTGATGGAGAAAAATATAAACATTTAACATGTTTATCAATAATTACTATACCCAACAAGAACAAAATTAACAGAAAAAGCAAACACACATTTATAAACAATAAAACTATTAAATATTCTCTTCTAATAAAAAGGCTAGAGTTTATTTTGCTGCAACAAACATTTTTCTTTCATTTCTTTATAATCCTTTTATAATGAAACGAAATTTGAAATAGGCTAGTACAGTCTAGTAGAATAATTATTATCATTTCTCAAATTGAATCTATTGTTTCAACAATTCGTGATGCTTACCTGATCTTGTTCAACCTTTATGTTCAGCAGAAGGAAAAAAAGTTTTGAGATATAATTAACAACTAGAAGGATCTTTTCATTAGTTTCCAATTTGTAATTATTCTTTTTTATACCAATGAATACAAACTTAAAATTTTTTATTTCTGATACGGAAATTAAGGCAGTCAAATAGTTCTTCAAAATTATCCATACTTTTATATTTATAAAGTCTACTAAGATTAATATCTAATAAGATTAAAATATCATAGCCACCTACTTTAGGAAAAACCAATGATGCACTGCAGTTGCGCCTCTGCTCTATGTAATATATCAGACCTTCTTCAGGTTACCATGTATCCAAAAGTAAACAATAATATTTAAAGGTACATATCACTGTTGATTAAACTCCTTCTGATACAGTACAGTACCAAGTTTTACTAATCATTAGCTCTTAAAATTTCACTTCCGCACTTTTAAATATTTATGTGAAATTTCAATACCATACTATAGGTAATAATTCTAAAGAAAGTTTTAGTCTATAACATGTCAGGAAGTTACAGATGTTGAAACATTTGGAGAACTACTGAAATTAAACAGCATTAATCTAGGTATTCTACTCTCTCTCACAAAGTTCAAATTCACTAATTGCAACATATTCTCTTTATTAGCTTAAGAAACATTCTTTACAATTACTCAACAGTTTAATATATGTAGCAAGTAAAGATCATATAAATATCTGACATTATAAATATAAGTGAATTTTGTTATAACGGTATCTACAACTTACCTGATCTAAAAACTCAGGTTCTGAAGCTGAAGCATCCCAGCGATTGTTAAGTATAAAAATGTTTGGTTTTGAAAGCCTTTCAGAAACTTTATGGAAGAATTTCTTTTCCTGGAAAAACACAATCATATGAAATATAATCTCATAACAACAAAGGTGGCATGCAAATAAATAGGCTATCCAAGAGCACTAAGATCAGTTGGGTGTTTAACAGCAGAATGATCGTTTTGTAATGATCATCAATATCCTTTTGCAAGTTACAGGAAATAGACTGTTACGAGAAGGTCTTAATTTTAAAGAGAGATATTTTTTGGTATGTTATGCTATTATGCTAATTTGTTTATCTAAAGAAAGTGGTGATATTTTAGGTAAAAAAATGTAAAAAAACAATTGAAATACAGCATTGATAATCCATAAGTACTGGCACAATAATTTATTTTAACTCATTTCAAAGGAAATGTTATAAATTTCTTTCAAACATTTAGTAAAGAAATCTCAGTCAATGAGTTTGACATATGCCAAATGAAGAAATAAAACTCCCAAAATAGAAGACAATTTACAACACCAAATACTTACAGTAACCATAAGAGTAGATTCAGCATTAGCAACAAGTACAAATACATCAGCATCTAAACAATGCATATCAATCCATTCATCTAAATTTGGTGAAACATCAATACCAGGAGAATCAACAAATACTACATCATCACGAAGAAGAGGACATTTTTGTTTAGGCCAAAATACGTGAACCAATGAATTTTCATCCAACTTTTCATTACATAAGGCATGAGCTAATTGACCTACAGACTGAAATTAAGATTTATTTTAATCAGTATCAATTCATCAATTTAACAATGTTGAGTAACATGATTATTTTTATTTGTAATGGTTAATTTTCTTCCTCTTTTCCACCTTTGAGAGTTTCTATTAGTAAAATACTGTGTTCTTTTACAAATTAATTTCAAAGATTCCATTTTCATTAACTGTGTATTCTGACTGAAATTGGTCTAACAACAAGTTTTCAAATTTTCTGTGACATATATAATAAACATTTTTAATTAACATATATACCTATCGTTAAAGTGTTTCTTACTCAAGGTTATGAACTTATTTAAGAAGACACATTTTATAATTATTGATTCACATAAGCTTTTACACATTATGCCTTTAAAAAACATTCTTAAATCAACTTTTCTTTTCCGGAAACCAAGTATGAAACCTTTATGGATAATTTAGTAACAAAACAGTATATACACATTTCCACTAACCTCTACATTCTTTTTCTCAACTGAATCTTTTGTTGTTAAATAAGCTTCTCCAGATTCAGATCCTTCAACTTGTAAAAAACAATTTGTTGTATGTCCAATTCCACTAGGTAAAATTTTATCATGAAGCATAGCATTGATCACTGTGCTTTTACCATTGCTTGTCCTGAAAAATCAAATCAGTTATGGATGTTTATACCGCAGTAATAATATTTCAAAAGTTGCTAAGACTGACACCAGTACTTACTGAAAATTCTGGGCATCATTTATGCAAATTTGAGGATATTTGATACTGTGGTATCTCAGACCCAAACTGAGTCTATTATTTTAAATAAACTTACCACTAATTTTTAAAAGAGTTAGGAAACTAATAAGAAAATGAAAATCTTTCATATCAAACAAAACTTGTGTTAAAATTAACAATTTCAATTCCAGTAAATACTATATTACTGTACAGCAAATGATTTAGTAATTTTTATATATCTGGCATTTCACATAATTTACGATTTAGACCCTAAATATTCAAAAATAAAGTTAAGAGTTAACATCAGTCATCTGTCAGTATCAATTTAACATGCACAGTTAAATATCTGAACACAACTTGGGAACTATTTATCATAACACTGGTATTGTGAATAAAACTTACCTTCCAAAAAAAGCAACTTTCATGTGATCCCTAGCAAGGACTTCTCTAATTCCACGAACTTTTTCAGAATGAGAATGTACTTCCTGTATTTGTGTTTCTGTCAAAATATCTTTCTCCTTAGGTATGGCTGAAAAGAATTAACAAAAATGTTTTAAATTATATCTTAGTTTCCGTTATTGAAGTTAGTGACTGAGCCTAAGTTTTGTCATAAATAGAAAAATTGTTTTTATGTAACCGTGGTCTAGTCTTTACTTTACCTTCACACTATCAACATACATTTACTAGGCTACAGAAAAAACTCAGAGTTAGCTTACTAAACAGTTCTTTATTATAGGCTACCAAAACAATTACTACATTCACATGTAGAAGAAAACAGCAGTCAGCCATAGGTCATGATGGTTGGGCATTAAAGTAGGGTGCAGGAGGTCCCGGGTTCCTTTTACACGTAGAAAGTAAATCACCATCCTTTCTGGTACCGTCATTTTACTGTGTTAAAATTCATTTTTAGATCGCTTTGAAATCACAAATTACAAGAATATACTGCCTTCATGTAAATGTAGTAGAGGCCTCAGCCGATGAGAAATTGATCGGCGGCGGCTTACCGTTAGCCGAATTTCTTTCGGCTGCGGCGGCTAATGTTGCTACTTCACTATCAATATTCGAATGTATATATTTACATGGGAAAGATTGAATAGTAAATTAGTAA
>JAQIWE010001216.1:0-16729 GCA_034698565.1 Campodea plusiochaeta
CATATTTCCACCCCTTTAAGTTTAACCGAGCATCGAAGGCATTGGAAGTCCTCCTCCTCACCAGACAAAAATAAATGGATTAGACACCTTTATCGTATTTTTCTATCTCATATTACAAGAAATGGAAGTGGGAAGGAGAAAAAGAAAATATTACTTTGAAGGAGTCATTTTAGTTGATTGGATTTTTTGTTCCTGAAGCAGTTCAATGGTTTGATGAAATGGCTCTACAAACAATGCACAGAGAAGATATAGGATGGAAAGTGCTAACTGGCGAATGCTAGTGTCATCTAGATTTTATAAAATACAGTTGAAATGAAATAATCTCTCAGTTTCTATACAGTGCGAAAAGAACATGAGTTGTTTTTTTAAGTTTAGGATTTTAGCTGGTTTTAGATGGGAGTGCATGTAGATCGGTTCTGTTGAATAACGTCTTGTGAATTACCCAGCTGCATGCCGAATTCAATAATGGTATTTTTAAACTTTTTTTTACAGAATAAATGTATGTGAATGTACGTTTTTTAATACAGTTTACTTTCTGGATTAACATTAAATTTGACACTTTCTTCATAAGGGAGCATTTTCACTAGCTACGTTTTCTTTCTTAGTATCAACCTACTTTGGTTCATGTGTATACAGGATTGAAAAATGAACTCTCACTCTTAAAAAGTTATTTCCCTTTCTTATTGTACAATTTTACATATTCACCAACTTTTTATATAAAATACAAAAGCAGAACTCTTCATGACCGCTGTGATTTCTGCCACAGACGTTTCATACAAAGTTATGGTATAGCTTTTGAAGAGATCAGCTCATTTTATTGATCTCTTTTTCACACTCCTGGTCTAGTTTTCACTTTCATTCAGATGTGTAACCCTTTGACGTGTATTTCAGAAGTACGCGAGCGCAACGAGTATGTCCAATCGTATAAAGAGATACAAACATTGTTTCATGTTATATTCTAACAACAAAGTTAATTTAAATGTCATGTTGGTAATATGAAAAAAAATTAATTTATATTTTTATTTTTTATTTTATATCATATAATATTATGGGCATTGACTACGGAAATTTCCAAGTAAGTTGCGTCGATGTTCATAATGTATCGATATCTGTGTAGTCTGTAAACAGTCACAAACTGGATTCTAGTGACATTTCCATTCAGTTCCATTCTTCTATGAACACTTTTGCAGCCAGATTTATAATGAGCTTTCATTAAACACGGTATATTATAGTAGCCTAATTTTTAGTTGATTGCCTAGAGAGACTATACCCCATGTAGACAAACACATACATTATGAATTGCAATGTTTCAGATAAAGGAGAATCTATTCAGCAAGATAGACACTTTTATTGCAGGTTCTCAGCCATATTCATTGCTTTTATAACAGAATGTTGAACTCATAAAATGATAACAGAAACTGACAAGTTTTCTAAGTTAGCATTATATTCTAAAATTACTTAATCTGACCTTTTTGCTGCAAAGTGAAACTCGAAGAACACAAAACAATCCTTACCTAGAAAACGAAAAGAGAGAAAAATTAAAATACATCAGAAAATACACTCTTGCATTAACAATAAATTATGAAAGCTTTTCATTTTGGAAAACCACATTGCTTTAGATTTCGTTCGTGGCCATCTATTTGTGCAGGTCTGTTCAATATTTAGCAATATAACTGTATAAATAACACACACATGTTCAATAAATTAGCTAGAAGAGAGGGAGGAAACTGTCACGTGGAACTTTTCCCTTAAGGGTTAAATTATTAATGTGGACGCAATAACCAAAGTATATTTGCCACTGAGTTTCTGACCCAATATTTTCCCAATATACTGCTGGATCGTATTTTAGTACATGCTTGAATTTTTCATTAGTAGGAAATCCGACCGTTTCGGGTTCTCTTTGTTCCGTGCGATATAATTGTTTAATTAAATAATACTACGCTGGCTCATTATTTGTTGTAATAATGAAATTTTCAGTAATACGGATTCTAGCAGCATAATGGGTAGCAGTGAATGATTTTAAAATGTTCTATACCTAGTATACTTTTTATCTCTGCAAATGACAGAAGAAAATCTATTATGTATATATGATTTTCATTCCTATGTGGTAATTTTATGTTGTTAGTACTTTAGTAGTAGTAGTAGTAGTGTAACCATCAGGGAGTTATTTGTTTTTACAGCTACAAATATGTATATCAGTGAATTTTTTACGAGTAGTTGTTTACTGAAGTTATGTTTCACCAAGCATGAGTATAGCTATGAAGTTACATGTTCAAGTATAGGTTAAATCCATTGGAGAACTAATATGAAAGGGATAAACTGATAGGTGACAGCATTGGCGAGAGTCAGATTTTGATATGAAATTTGATCCACCTTTAGTTATAGGAAGGAAGTGTGTGCTGGTTCAGAATTTTTTTGCTTTTGATCTTTTATGGAAAGACAACACTGATATGAATCATAATATGTGAACAATGGAGAAAAAACATAAATTGATGCCTAAATCCCTCCAGAGAATAGAAATAGAAATTATTATATATACCGAACAATTAACTCAAAGTAGTACATTTCTGATAAATGCTTTGCTATGTGGGCAAAAACTAATAAAACCGAATTCAATAATATTCGTGAATATCGTTGTGGCGCCTGTGGAGCGACATGCCAAAGCTAAGTTATTAATTATTGCGTTCGCTTTAATAATATATTTCATCGGAATAAATCTCCTTATAAACATATGGATTCATAATTCCCAAAGTTGTTTAATATACTGAACACCACATAATCATATAAACAAACCAGAATATAAACAAACCAGAATAATGAAGAAATTCATCACAACCATATTAAACCAATCGAGATTATTAAAATCCTTTCTATACCCTACTTACCCACATACAATACTCTAATAAATCTCTCCTTACGATCTATTACAACTCTCTTATTGTAATTTAATTCCTTTATTCCATGTCTTTCCTATACCAGCGCTAATAACTGCTTATTCACTATACGAGGAATCGATATGAATCGTCCAATGGCAGAAATGCTTATGTCAGCAGCGGAAAAAAAAATCACGCACTACTCTACTGCAAAACAACTTGAACGTCATTAACACAACATACACGCGATACACACCTCTCTTCGTGAGACATGATTGTGTAACAATGTGCACAGTTCATGAACATAGAGTACAGTGGATTATGACAAGTGATAGGTTTGTACTGTAGTATAGGTTGGAACTTCTTCCTGTAAGAGTACTGTAGTAATAGGAGATTCAGAACAGTAAATTATGTTTTTACTGAGAGAAATAATGTTGTAACATACAGGATCTATAGATATTTTTTTACCAGCGAAAATGAGGAATGACAATTATGATATATTCATTGTACCATTCGAATTCGAACTCAGCATGTTTCATTTTCACAACAGCATGTTAAAGATAAACTAATATAATAACAAGAAGAAATTATTTCCTCTGGGGAAAATGAAAAGCTTAATTTTGACTTTTCAATATTTTTTGCGTGGTATCTCACCATTCTCATAGAAGTAAAACAGACACATCAAAATTTTAAAGAGTTGGAAATTTCAAATGTTGAACTTTTTTCATGACACTGCTAGCCTGTATTGAGATTCCGAAATTTGTTTAATATCAGCCGGTGAGTTTTGAGAAAATTAGCAAAGAATTTGGAATACTTGGATATATGACATTTATATATTCGAAACCTAGATCGGTTTAGATTACGGAACTTTTGTCACGCCTAGTGTTTCCGGGAGAAAACTAGTGTTAAAGTTTTAACTTGAAGATGGAAATGAAATTGGCTATACAGATACTATTCTGAAAGACCTGAATATTTGGTTGATATCCGCCATATGGTTCAGGAGATATTCAATGAAACAAGAAAATTTTTTGAAGATGAAAACAGGAAATCCGAAATCTAGACCGTTTTGGACTGATTCCGAATATAGTGGGGCTATGCACTATACATTCAGAAAATTTGGTCAAGATCGGACGAGCGGTTACGAAGATAAGGTGAGGAAACGGACAGACAAGATCGTTTTATAAACCTTTTTTTCCTTTGGAAATTAATGTTGAAAAGTGAATTTCCATGACAACTGATTTCCGTTATTTATTTCACTTCCCAATTATTTCATAGTTATTGTTTTGATACAAATACGATGTTTACAATTCTAATAATATTACAGGGCCACTACAATGTGTTAATTTTGTGGGTACTGAGAAATCGCAAATAAATAATTATTCAGAGTAATTATACTTTCTTTTCTCTACTCAAAGAAAACCTTATCCGTTTACAGAATATTCTACACTGCAGCTCGTAATCCTTTGACTATACCAAAAGTGTAATTAGTAATTTAGTTCAGGCGAAAGGTCGTTTGTAGTCATTTTTCGTAATTAAAGCGACCGTAGGAAAATGTGTACTATAAATGGATAAAAATATTCAGTATGTAATTATCACCATGTAACTTAATGATTATACAAAAATATCTTTGCTGATAAAATGAGAAAGTTAAAGAACTGGTCACACTAACGACGGAGGTTCAATGAAGATGAAATCTGTGAAGCAAAATTGATTTCTGTGAAAGTGATGCCCTGTTTTTGTTTTGTCTTTTTTAAAACTTTATCAAAACTATTTAGCTGGTAATTCTCAGACTGCATTTTATTTTATAGATAAATACTTCAGTAGTACTACAGTAACTCCTACACTTTCTGTGGACAGGTTTTCAAATATTGTACTATAGTTTCTCAGGAAGTACTCTAGGGTGGATAACTGCTAATTCAAAAGAACTTTTGATTTATTGCTGAAAATTAAACTCAGTTTCACATAAGCATTATTTAACCTATTAGTACCTTTCAAATATTTTATACTGTTGCATTAATAATATAGCTGTAACACATCTCATAAAGTCCGAGTGCAATAAAATAGCATTAACTTCATTGGTATATATTTCCCATTTTATTTCTTGTTCTTCGCCTATATTTCCCTTTTTCTTTGCTTTATGGTTTGCTTTTAGTATTTCACACGAAAGCTATTCTTTTTTCGTTTTATCATCTTTTCTATGTGACGATATAGGTAGAGAAAAAGTCATCAAGTGTTTTAATATGCAAACGGTACAATGTTGTACTATAATCTTCATATTCGAGGATGTTTAAACTCTTTAAATCATTCTGATTTATAGCTAGAAGAAAGAAAGAAAAAGAAAGAGAAAGTCTGCTTCTTATCTTGGAGAAAACACTCTTTTCTGATGGTGTTGCTAAACATCACGGACAAAGCATTTTTTTTTTTTTTTTTTTTTCGAAATAGTACTTCGGAAAGTATAAAATGTGAAAAATCTCACCTTCGAAAAAATAAAAATAAACTTGTTTGTATATCTTATGGTTTTGGAAAACCTCATAAAGAAGCAAAAGATTTATTCCATATTGTTTCAAATTTTTGTTTGCAAGATGTACCAACATATGGATTTTCAAGGGTTCCCTTACACAATATTTCTACAGTATATTTCAAAATACACTGTTTTTTAATCTAATTACTCTTCCTTTGTTTGTACTATTTCAGGTTTCTTTTTTTTTATAAAAGTAATAGTTATTATACCTTTACCGAAATTACGATATTAAGAATTAATTGTTTCCAAGGTAATAATTTGCCTATGGGCAATTAAAAACTTAGCAAGGTTATAATAATGCTCTAAATTCGGTAAATTCTGAATTCACGAGCATCAGTTCAAAACAGGATCATCTGGGTTTATACTATTATTTTTTTATCAGTAAGTATTTCAAAGTATAGCCAAAAGTAGTTTGGTACTTTCACCTGCTGCAGGGCTACCAAATAAGAAGATATTGTTTGAACATCTCTTATTTCCTTAGAAATGAAAGTTTCATGAATAGCAATCCTGTATTTTATTCACATTTTGTGCTTGAGTAAACCAAAGACCTCGACTTTTATGTCATTTAAACGACGTTGATGTCATGAAATATTGCGCCAATAAAAACTTACAGTTTCCTTTTGCATATATACATATTTTTTTGTCTCGTTTGCTATATGGCTGCTGTGTTTTAGATTTGACAGTATATTTTGTCCATGAAGATAGATGGACAACATTAAAAACGTTTTCACTTTTCCAATAGCATTAGAATTATATCCTTAAATATCTTCTTTCATAATTCATATATTAATACCAGAGAAAGATGTAATGAGAGAATACGCTATTACTACAGTAGTTCGTAATCGTGTATTTTTTATACTTCAAAGATTGTGTAACATTATAATTTTTAGAAATTTTTCTGTCAGTTATAAAATTAAGAAGTTTCGTGTAAAGAACACTCTTGTTATCTATAACTTAAAAAGTTATTGATTATATTTTTAAAGAAGCCATGCCTGCTGACCTTATTAGAGAGAATATTTTTACACCTGTAGAGTAGCTCAAATAATCCTTTGACTTTCAAAGCTAATTAGCTTAATTGAAGCAAAAGATCCCTTGTTAGTTTAAAAATACAATCTTGTAAAGTACCAAGATTAATTATCTTGCATTTACACAGTGGAAATTTCATATTTATTTTAAAAGTAGATCACCTTTTTTTGTTTTGTAAGTTTAGAACTGATTGGAAAACATTGTAATGACTTTAAGAATAATTGGTTTAAAACAAAATGACAAGTAATAATATAAAGTACATTATGTAATAACAGTAGGGCATACTGCTCTATGATCTATTGGAAATCTATATCAAAACAATTTCTTATAAGAGAGAGACGAAAATTATATAAATAAAGATGCAACAAAAAACAATCATAATAAGACATTATCCCATGCGTTTAATGTGTTTAGTAGATACTGATATTTTACTTCTATTTAAATAAGCTGAAATTAGGAATATTCCACCAGAAATATTTGTAAATAGAGGTACATTACAAAACTTTTAGAATGATCGTTTTGCAATGCTTTCTTACTACTACCAAACATGAATAATGTGTAATACACTATGTCGACACAATAATTATATTCATCTTCATTCTGAAAGAGATGGATTCATTCATGTTCAATATGAAGATTTTTAAGGAAACAAATCTAAAATAAAGATGCAATTTTTTACAATAAATATATAGCAGAAATAATAATAGAAAAGAATTGCTTTGGCTGCGTAACAAACTCCATGTAGAATATCATATCAAAATGTTGACAAATATGGCAGATAAAAAAAATTCTAACACGAGACAAATAAATATTGCAACTACTTATTTGATCTACATAGCATTTTCCCTGGGTCATAAACTACCACATTCATATTATCAGAACTGCTGCAAAGTATTTCAGCCAAAAGCAGTAGTCTTGAAAAAGAATAGAAAGAGCTGTATTTTTCTCTTTGTATATGCAGTATAAGAGGCAAACACAGGAACTGCATTAAGTAAAACTGTATAGATCTACACAAAATACCGCATTAGAACAATTCATGTATAGCCCAAGGTATGCGGATGTCAAGTAGAAAATGTATAATTATGAAGTTAGAAATTATTTCATATAAGTGTAAGCCTTCTAATTTATTTTAATGTAGATTTTGACGAGAGGCCAAAGTTTCCAACTGGAAGAAACGAGAAAATAAAAAGTAGAGAAAAATAAGAACAAATTTTATACATATTTGACTGCAACAGAGGAGATCATTTTTGCTTGTAAATCCCTTGCTTTCTAGCAGAAAAAGAAAATAACGTTCGGAACCCTAAACGAGACTGAGACTAGCAACACTAGATCAGAATTCTGGATGATAACGAAACATGGCTATATGAACGAGACAGATTTTAGTTTATCAAAATGAAAAATTCTTTCAATTAAAGCAAACACTTTATGATTTGCAAAGCAGTTATACTTTCTGTAAGTATATATATACTTGTACATTAAACTACTTTCGTATTAAAATATAATTATACAGTTTCGCCTTCCGGCTAAAACTCTTTATTAATGTGCAACAACTTATTCTTTAAATTGAACGATGAAGAGTTACTAATAAGTATACTGGCGTACATGGCGTAAAAGTAAATTGTACCCCCACTATTATCTTCTTAATGAATAAAATGACTTCAGATAAACATTTAAATCTTCGGAAAACCAGCAAAACAGTACAGTTCTTATGAGACCCATCGACCAAGTCTCAAGTCTGTGTTACAGCTACTTTTTTGGAGATCATGACTTCGTGAGACTGTGTGTTTTCCATCGAGACCAAGCAAGACCACAAAAACCTCTTCGAAAAACAACAAAAGACCAGCAGAACCAGACTTAACCGAGACCAGCAGTATTTTAGAACCGTACTAACATTGAGACTTCATAATTTTAACGACACTGAGACCCGGAAACCCTAAGCAAAAGTAATTTACTACATTTTGTCCTTCTGACTGCCTTACCCTAGAAACTACCTGCTGCCATAAACAACTAAATCGCCCCATTACGAATATACACCGAGACTCTCATTTGATTCAAGTCTGTTAGTCCGCCCCTGAACATATAATGAGGAATGTAGTGAGTTTATTGGTTTGAACTTTTTCTCTCGTCTGAGACATTCCATTAAGGAGGCTGTATTGATCTTGTGAGAATGGTAGAGACATACACCGCAACCAAGGGGAAAAAGAAACGATCATTTGCAGTTAGGACACGGAGCTTTACAGAACGATGCTTGCTTGCTTGCTTCGGAGTTACAGCATCTTCAAAACGAGGAGTTTAGGCTTTTATTATAAAGAAAATAATGGGAATGGTAAGATTTTTGGTAAAGAGTAGTTACATAGTTAGTAGAGAAATATTCCACAAACAATTATGTTACTTTATGGTTACGATTTAATGGGGAATCCGTTAATATCAATGAGATAATTGCGTATAGAAATAGAGGTCATCTATTATCAGTATATGTTCAGAATGTGTGACTTTACGTAGAATGTGTTTCTTTCGCAGAACGCAGAGTACGTATTGTACAGCAAATGATCAAAATGGCCCTATGGAAGGAAAGTAAAGTTGCCTCAAAATTGTGCCTATAGTTGGTTATATGTTATTATTAACCTGAAGGTAGATTCGTTTATTTACCTCTCAAGAGTCGAGTGCAATGTTGGAAGGAATGATTGCACTTCACCACAACAAAAAGAAAGCTGAAATTGAAAGACGTGACAATTGCCTCGGGATATTCTTTGAATGCAGAAGAAACTAGAAACTGACAGTAAAAAGAATATTTGAAAATTCTCTATAGCACATCGCAGTCGAACCGAAAAGCAGTATTGTCAAAACTACAGACCACATTTATAGATGAACAGTTTCTGTAGGTAATACAAGTGTATTTATAATTTATACATGTTAGTGTAGAATAAATTGTCAAAGGGAAAATATCGAATTAGTGCGAAATGCAATATTTACGTAAACTATCTACATTACTCAGTTTTTAACCTGATTGTATAAAAATACTGTAATATATAACATAAAATAAAAGCCAGTATTTATTATGAGACATAATTCTCTAGTGGTCTAGGAATTCCCTACACGCAGGAGCAACTTGACTGTTTGGCGTTGACCTAAGTAAAGTTTCGAGGTGTAAAAAGCTTAACTTAAACCTGTAGCTTTTTTCAGCAGGAGGTGAGCGTTTTCCAACACACAGTGCAGTTTTACTTTCTTTGTTTTCTATTGTACTCGATCTCTCAAGGATCCGATAAGTTGTGTGAAAAATGGGATGTCATGCTGTAACAAAATGGGTCTTTAAGTGTTTAAATAACTAAAACGTGGATTCCAACAAAAAACCTGAAAGACAACAAGAAAATAATCCTTTATTATTATTTAATCAAAGTATGGAAAAGTAATACACATATTTTGGAGGTTACAGGTAATACTAGTATAATGAATTACTATGGAATTACCTTTCTGATTCAATGATCCAATCCTTCGTTTAAAAACGAGTTTATTCTTATCTTGACATATGTTTCAAAAATATACGTTTCATCTTCAGACGTTACATATAAGAGCCTACATGATAACATGAAACAACCACACTCCATGCAAAATAATAACATAACTCGTTTTTAAACAGAGAATTGACTCATTGAATCGGAAAATTGAGTCCTTATAGTAATTTAACTTAAATTCAATAATAATTATTATCTTGCTTGGTACGACAAACATGATAATACGATAATTTGAATACGCCAAAAACATAATCAGCACGATGAGTATTACCGATACATGATTTTATACCATTTTGAAGAAGAAAAAATCTGTCAAATTTTATATCGAATCAAGTACGTGCTATTTTATTGCATCAGCAAAATATATTTTAACGAATGACCAAAAAAATCGTCACTGCATTTATTGTTGTTTAAAGGGACAAAAAAAGTTTTGTGAAAACTAGTGCATCTGCACAATGAGTGACAGAATCTTCTGCAAGTAGAATTCAGCTCGCTGTCAGCTCTGTCTACTTAAAATAAGAGAAAATTTAATTTCTCCTCTTACTTTCAAAATCACAAACATGACATATGACACAATAAATATACTCCGTAACTGTAGGTGCACGTTTACAAAAGTCAGTGAGGCATGCAGTATCATAAGCTGAGTTCTGCTGAAATTTTGTTCAAAGCTCTGGGAAGTTGTATATTATAGATTGACGAAATATATTGTTGACAAAAGTTAAATATAAAAGACTGAAGGTTTTCCATGATTGCTTATTGAATTGAATATTCTCTGCGAATTCAAACTAAAAAATACTCACAAGTCAATAATTTGTAATAAGCGATAACAAAATTATCAGAGATTTGTAGTGTAAAAGGGCACTTTCATACAATTCTAGTATTTTAAATACTTTTTTTAACATTTGATTTACGCATAGATCTTGGATCTTCCGTGAATCAAACATTGATTTTATTATTTGGCCCCTTATTTTCCACTAGGATTTCGAAACTTGAAAACAGTTTTTGATTCACTAATTATACAGTACAGTTCTTTGAGCGTGTCTATCTATACTACATTTAAACAGTGTATTCGAAATACTGGATGAAAACTGCAACACATAATTATGATGCCATCTGCCTACTTATATTCAGTCATTCAAAAAAATCGCAATAAAAGGAGCAACTTTTCCTACCATCTCATAATTCATTAGTATCCTTTGAACTTTTAATCCAAAATTTCCATTAAAAGTTTTGTTAATGGTGTGCTAAATTCTCTCACTCCGTCGAGAAATATGTCTTGTGGCATTTTGCTATTAAATTCGAAAGAGAAAAAATACATCACTCAATGTCTGAAGAAGAGAGGTGAAACCTTGTATGGCTTGCTGGAAGTAAGTCGTTCAGGATACTAAACACAAATAGGAAGATTGTTTTCCTGAAAATCAGAGCACTTCCTTGATTCATCATTTCTGTTCACAAAGTGTCAATAGTAGATTGATTTATTACGCGAACTTTAGAGTTACAGTAATACTTAAAATCAAATGAAGAAATTCGATATAATGTAGATTCTTGATGCTAAAAAAATCTTAGCAACCCTGTTGTTAGGAGCTTAAACTGTCAAACAATGCTAACGAGAATAGGTCCTTAAGATTTTGGATAGAGTATATCGTATAGCTGTGCTACAACAATATGACACCGAAAAAAATCAGTATCAAATGACACCTTTACTTCCCATTTCATGCAGTAGTATGTAAAATCAGTATCGTTTCAGACGAACGCTGAGAAACAAACCATATCATTACCATAGAAAGGAAATAAGATTCTATACTAAACATTTTCATTAAAGAATGAAAAAATAGAGGTTTTTGTTTCGTTGTTATTGTCACCATCATCAATTGAGTTAACAGTCTGTCCTATATAATTTTTTATTTTTTTTATTTATTTTAATATTCAACCTATTTCCAACATTAATACAACACTTTAAATATGGTATAATCTATGTTATGTAGTTTTGCATAATAATAATAATAAAGCAGCCACTTTTTAATTAAAGAGTATTAGCACAGTACTTTAAATCCAGCGTTTCTGTGTAGCTGTTCTATAAAGTACAGCATTATAACATTGTATGTAACTGAGAAAATACTCCTGGGGATAATCTTTATGCAAAGAAACTTTATGAAAGGATGTCACCGACGGCGTTGGTAACTTGGTATAGGCTATTATACGGAATATATTTTCACAGAGATTTACAACGTGGTTCTGATTCAAAAGCCTCCATTAAAAATTGCGTATTTTTAAGTCAATAGTAACTTATAGCGAAGTTCAGTGTGAGAAGTAACCTGATTTCACGTATTTTTAATCACACATTCTGATTTATAATATAATGATATTTTCTAACTTATTATCATATCATTATTTGATTTCAATTTCAGAACAGTTACTATAATTTAATACCGTTTATTATAATATTACACGACATGATCAGAAATTTTATCAAGTTTAGTGTATTTTCTCTCACTTTTCTTTCAATTATCTCAAAAGAAGGTATAAAATACAATATTTTCAAGAACCAGTACAATGAAAAATATATACACTCTACACAGTTTTAACTCCTTCACATCGTTAAAACTAGAATGTTAAACTGGAAACACTTTGAAGTAAAAAGGTGTCGAGCTGTAGCATTTAAAAAAAACATCGGATTTCACGCTTCAAAATAAGCTGTACCGGAGCCAAATACTCTGAAGGACTCAAAGTCAGAATACAAACATTTATGTTGACATATTTACAAAAGCCCAATATAATGCTGGATATGCACATTTAACACATTCAATATAAAATAATTAAAATTCTATAGAAACATATACCTTCAATATAAATAAAATGCATTTAAATCCGCACAAATTATGTAATTGCCTCTGGTAATTTTACATCATTGAAGAAATCAGAATGAGAAATATTATACATGGGAAATGAAAGAGCATGGTGGTGCTATAAACTCATTTCTTTGATATACGAAGAAGAATATATTAACTACACGATATTATGTATAATGTTGTATGTTGTAGGTTGATAAACTTTGTTGTAAACTTTTGACTACTTCATATTTTAAAACAACCCGATATTTTTTGCTTGAGTATATATACTTTTTCTTTATTTGATCATTTTTATGTTAAATGTAATACCACTGTTGTATTGGTGTAATATCACAAAGCAGTTTGCTGTTGGTAATTCTAGAAGTTTTCTTTTCTTTATTATGTTTGATTACGCCTTAAATTTTCAAATGAAAACACATATTTATAAAGAAATAAAAATCAGTACAGGGCCTTTTATCTAAGGGTTATAAAATTAATTTGCTTAAGGGACAAAGTAAATGAAAAAATTGTATAAATCTGCAATTTCATCATTTCCTTTTTTTTCATTCACTTTCTTAACTGCAGTTTATATCGTAACAATTGCTCTAACCAAGTGAGAGGTATAATCCGTTTCTCCCCTTAAACCGATTAAAATTTCCTACTATTCTTAGTCGCTATCATGCTGTTGGAATGCAACGACAATACTGCAGCAACTATAAATACATTCCGTGGACACCAACTAAAGTCTATTTGAATAAATCAGCTCTAAAAGTATGCTCTTTCTTTTCTTCCCATATATTTCTCGTAAGGACTACGCAATATTATTATTCATTTCAAAGTACTTTAGATTTCAAGTTGATGTAAACTCTCTGGAATAACCGCAGCTGTGTATATATAAAGTGGAGGGTCAGGATAAGAACATAGAAAGATGAGTTGTCTGTTTTGGACTGTTAAATATCAGTAAACTCCGCATTCTTCAGGTGTGGGGGACGTAACTTACTTGTTAGTACTTTACTGCTTATATTAAAACTTTGATGCAGTGATGTTTTGGATATTTCCTAAGAAAAAAGTGCCACCTAACTACGTTATGTTCATCCCAATATGTTGTCATTTATATGAAAGTATGTGTATACGTATTTTTATTTTTTTATTATTTTTTTTTATCTATTTTCAATATTATTTTGTGTTTTGTAAAATGCATAATTTTTTAATATTTGAAGTTTACGCTCTCAAGAAGCAGCAAGATTTACATAATTTCAAATTTAAAAAAAATGTTTTCTATTCACATAGTTTACATGTTTTAGACTTTTCCGGATGAATGCAAACTTAAAGATTTTGAGTTTTATATTTTCCTCCAGCAATAGCAGAATGAAAATATGCCCCATTCTCATTTTCGGATTTTCACCTCATATTTCCTTTCGAGGGTTCACAGGCACGCAATCAAGTTTATCAGCCGATAGACAAACATTAATTTAATCTCTCAGTTCTGAAAACACACTTGAAAAGGGTAGAATAAAGTGGAATATGAACAGTCGTAGTTTTCAATAAGACGTTTAACAATATTACTTTTTTCTTCTGAATCGTTAATTTCGCTTTGCAAAATTAACACTTGAACTGGATGGATGAGTACTTTCGTTTGGATTATTTCGTGTTTTTGTTAAAAGGAAATCTCATTGAAATTCAAGTAATAAAAATATTCTTCGTTTTAATTTTGTGCCTGGATCACATAATTATTTTCCATCATACAGACGCCTGAATAAAGCAATTCGGAATATACTTACATTGTGTTATATAACAACTGTTCATAGATGTGAAATATGGCAATAAAACTTCTCTTGCCATATTCTCATGTGGACTGAAATTGATTTATGTATTAAACCAATAGACCATTAACTCGCTTACGAAAAAAGAAACATACCCTGTCACAGCTTTTAATTCAATTCAAAACTTTTTTCGTGAAAGCTTCCACCAAAAAAAGGTTGTGGTTTTAACCAATCCAATTACTGAGTGGTCTGGAATACTCATTTGCCCTCCAAGGTGCTGTGGATATAAAATTACGTCATAATTCTGTGACGTGGAAAAAGAGTTTCATTCAACCATTGCTGCAGTAGTACTTCAGTAATGTGGATTTTAACCTAGATTGCAGCGAATTCATTACATACCTTTAGAGAGCAGCAGTTTCGGTTAACGGTAATGTTATTTGGAATTGAATTTTTTTTAAGGTATTTTTAATTGTTTTTGAATAGTTATTATACAAGTTAACATAATTTCCTTAGCAATGCTATACGAATCAATATGGATGAATTTCGATAGTCGATGGAACATTTTAGGTATCATCTATTCATCTGCATGAAATATCTAACCATATGTACTTAATTCTATAAATGCCAAAAAATCACCTACTTTCCGTCTTTCCACGGAATGCATACTCAATCAAATTAATAAACACTTACTTCTTCAAAACTGAAAGAGTGTTTATTTCCTCCTTTAATTTTCTTTCCAACAGTTCACTACGATAAGTAAGATTAGTAAAACTCCTTAAGAAAATGAGATTCAAAAACAACCTTTATACAAATGTCATAATATTTACTCAAGCAACTTACTATACACCATGTAAAATCTGACATTAAATTTAAAGTCTTTCTCTAGCCGTCAGCAGTAAGTACACTAAAACTGGAGCCATGTGCCAGAGGCCACTAAAGCGTTTATTTTATGAGTAGAAAAATAAACATTCCTACTTTTATTTGCTGCTGGTCTGTAAGGCAAAGGAACTTCCGGACGAGATAGAAGTTTACATTTTCGCCACCAGTCTGGAGGGAGACTAATGAGAAGGGATAAAACTTGTCACAATTCTCATTATATGAGGAGTGTTTTACTTGCTTCTTTTCAACATGCTGAGGAATTTTGGTTTAAAATATTTGCTCATGAAAACATAACTGTGTTTTTGAAAGGCATAAAATATTGTCATTTAAATAACAGAGTGTGAAAACGTTCGTTGGCTTCAATAGAAATTGCATTTAAGTTTTTGGTCAACTAAATCACAGAGTTAATCGATGTAACAATTACAATATAATTTAATTAAGACCTACTACTTGGGCACAATAATTACAACAACAACAACAAGCGAAACAACTGCAGTGAACTACGAAGACAACCACAAGCGAAACAAGAGGATTAACTTTTATTGACCAACGATTGTGCCTCTATATTGTCATCAGTATAAGTATGGTCATTGCAATTTTACTGTAATTACTGTCTTCCTTGGTTTCTATATTAAATTTTCCATTATTAGTTCTCGTGACCTGGGACATCAGCAGCAGGAAGATGTCATAAAAAAATATATAATGAAACTATGACGTAATAAAAAATGCAGGACTTCCGTTATTATTGCAAAGGAACTAAAATTGATTTTAATTTCAGCTAAGAGTAAAATTCATTGAGCACATAAGTGATGATATTCAATAACCGTAATTGAAATACATCTCAGAATTACATCTCACTGACGAAGAAGTAAATAAAAATGTTACTATATAAAATTATGTTCTTTCAAAAAAAGTTTTTTTCATTATCATTAAAAAGATGTTGTCATAGCATAGGCCTTTAGTGCAAGAAATTCTAATAATTATGGTAGGTAATTAATTCCTAAGACGCACAAAAGGCGCATTAATTCATGTGATTTCAGATTATTCCAAGATTACTATCATCAGGAAATTTCGAAGAAGATATTTAATCATGAGGTAATACCTCCCAAGAGGAAAAGAGAAGTATATCAGAAAGGCATATGATATGTATCTCGCAGAATAAATATTTAAGTGTTTTCCTGGAGGTTCTTTTCTTAATATTTCCTCTTATGCACCAGAGTAAACAAGGAGGAAAAAGGGTTAAATTTTCGAGCAGAAAATATGAAATGGAGCAAAAAGAATGTCTGAGAGAAAGTACCCATATTAAAATTTATTACTCTCATAACGG
>JAQIWE010001217.1:0-16726 GCA_034698565.1 Campodea plusiochaeta
TATTCGACATCGAATCGAATTCGAATATTAAAAATATTCGATTTATATTCGAAATTTCGAATATTCGCACATCACTAGTAAAAATATTGTGCTAAAAAGCATCAGAAAGAAAGTTATTCACGATTAATTTTCTTGTCATCCTATAATTTATTTACAGCTATCAGAAAATGAGATTATTTTGTCTTAAGTAGCTTGTAAACGGTAATTAATGAAAAAAAAAATCATTATGTTAAAAAATGCTCATTAAGTTCTAAGGCGTCTATGTCGTTACATTGTTTTTATTAATCAGTAGCATTCATTCGTCGATATCTTCGTATACTCTTCAGGAACTCTCAATTACTTACTTCACCATCCTTAAAGTAGAATAATTTATTATTATTTGTCATTTTTAGTACTTCAATAACGTACTGAAAAGCTGTTTGTAAGGCAAATTATTATTTTTGATGCAGTTGAGTAAACTATGGAAAAAAGATTAAAATAAAACACATTGCATGATGACATTTAACAACTTTGAAAATGATATTTAACAACTTTGAAAATGATATTTAACAAGCCTTTATGGATGTATATGTTTTAATAATGCCGGCAATTTATCAAAGATGAAAAGTTCATTTAGTTATGTGAGAGTTGTGAATAATTCTGGGATCGAGCGCTGAAGTTTATATTAATGTTAACATTATACTTACGTACAGTCATGAAAAGTTGAAGGTGCATGCTTTCAAAATCCATATTGTAATATATTAAAGGTACTGGACAACGAAATAGATTTCCTTTAATTTTATTGTACTGATAGTACTAATTTTTCTTTATATTTTTGGTATAAATATTATTTTTGGTCTTAATATTCAAAATTGCCGTTTTAAGTAAATTACTACTAACTAACTAAAACCCGTTACTATAACTTTTCCTGCCTGTAAATGCAACAGTTTTCACTGTCGTCATCTTCTTATATGAATCCGCAACCAAATAGCGAAACCCATGAAAGAAATGGAACATCTATATGAAACAACTTCTTTCTTCTACAATAGCCATTTCCTCGTAGAATCATATCCAGAGCAATTCTGAATTGCTGTTGAGGATTTTAGGTTCATTCCTCTATTCCCGTTACGGAACTTGTTCTCCCTGGGTTCCGATTTTCCTTCTGCTCTAGAAGAGGAAAATACAATACAACATTTGTTTCTTTTCCTCCTCGTAAGGGACTAGAGAGTATTGGGTATCGGGTACTACAGTAAGGGGCACTGCATTGCACTTCTAAGTCTATACTGTAGTACACGTGAAGAACAACAAGGGCGCATTTATTTATGACTTGGGTTTGTTACAACAAACGACAGGGACACACAAATGGGATAGGTCACACTCAATGGAGAAAAGATGCAAATGAATTCACTACAAGAGATAGGCCATGTTGTTGTTGAACGTGACAGAGTTAAAGAATAAAATGAATCAACAACTAATGGATATTCCATTTTATTTCCTTTTTTCTGTTTCCATTCGACATGGTAATCTTTTCTCTAAGGAAGAAGAGTTTTGAAGTGTGTAGTGTTCTAGTGGAAGAATGTAAATATTTTAGAGTTCTTTAGGTTGTGGATTTGATGGGAATTAAGTATTCAAAGTTAGCGTAGAAGTAGGAAGGAAGGAAGGAAAGATGGAGTAGAGAAAGGAGTTTCAACAAGTGTAAATGTTGAAGGGAAACTTTTGTTGGGTTGTTGTTTAGGAAAGATTGCGTATAAGGAATGGTGGGGTATCTACTATAGAAAGTAACGAGATGTAAAATTCTTGCAAGATAATACGCGTTGTAAATAATGAATTGAATTAAGCATCAGGTTATTGTCAGAATAAACAGATAAGTAATAAGTAGATTTGCAGATGTTTATGAGAAATTCTACTATTAATTTCATGTGGCAAATAGTGCCCAATATTTCAGGAGAAATAAAATGGGAACTATATTGTTTTATGGTAAGTTTTGAATAATCTTTCTATATTTTGGTGATAAATCTCGAAAATTTATTTTATGCGTAAGCTTCTACAAGAAAAAAAAAACGAATGTGGATATATGACCCAATAGTAATATTAAATAGTAGAATGATATGAGAAATAAGTCTGCAGTTGTTTTTAAAATGAAGTCTAAACAAACAAAAAAATATAATTATATGTACGTATATTAAAAAAGAACAGGTGCTTTACAGGAACACACTGAATATTTCTACTCCTCATCACTAAAATGAAGATCAACAACTTGTCTATACAGTAAAGAACGACCACATATGAGAATGTTTATAGAAAATACTTCCGAATTATAATGTATGGAGATTTGTGTGTGGTCTAAGCGTAGTCCGTAGATTTTCTCTACATCGTTATTCAGCGAAGAAGGATGAAAAAACATTGAAAGAGGAAAAAAAACTGTCGAAATAAATTTACGATGGAACAGCACATCAGCGGTACCTTCCTTCCTAATATTGTGAATATAGAAGGAGCCCACGAGAAATACGTCATACCACACTATACACATAAAAAATCGAATATGGAGATATATACAGCGGTGGCAAATTTTTCAGTAGAAGTTGAAGAGTTAGCGTTTTAAGTGTGTTTTTATTAGTGCGCTTTTTTACGAAGATTAAGTGGCTTCTGTTATGGATTGATATAGCTCTTATAAGTGTCATAGATTACAAAAGACTCTTAGATTCTTCTTGACATATCTCTCTAATAAGAGAATGCTTTATGAGATGTAAACGTTTTCAGTGAATTTGCAATAGAACCAGATAAATACGGAAAAATATATATCTAATGACTCTAAATATTAGAAGTCAATTTAAACCGGTTCATAACTCTTATCCGTATAGTTTCTAAATTCTAATATTGAGTTTTAATTTTTAAATTGTTTTATCAGTATTATCACATTATTGTTATAATTTGGAAGATATCACATCAGAGTCCGATAAATAAGTGAGGTATGATGATTTTGAACTATAAAAATAATATCTGTATTTCGTCATCTCACTTTAAAATATAATGACACTAAATTTAGTAACGCTTACTTATACTAACTTGTAAAATAATATCTAGTAAAATGATATAAGAGGCAAATTAGTTATATCTACAAGTTATTGTAACTTTAGGGCTGCTACTTTCAAGAAGAATATTATGTTACCATAAACTAGTGATGAAATGTAACCGAATAATTTAATACAATCACTTCTCTTTTAATACTCTTATTATGAAAAATAAAACCCAGCCACAATACACAAATAACGCACACAGGTGCCCCACTTCAATATATATGGACAGATATGTCTAGTGGGTATCAATATCAATAAAGCTATGTAAGAAAGGAAATTTTATCGGATATACCTCGTCGGAGAAAGAAACGAAGTGTACGATTTCTTCTATCGTTTATTCTTTTATTCTTTCTATCACAAACAAGTCACAAAGGTTATAGTAGCGATAAACTAACCCAGCGACCCATCAATTTTTCATATAACCTGAAGGGGATAGATGGTAAGAAAGACAAAATAAAAAAAGGGGGGCAATGTTTTCTACCTTCTTCCCTCCTTTTGAGATTTCATCAGGCAAACACAACTTTAAATCAGATCCCGATATCAGTCTCTTTCTCTCTTTTTGGACTGCAGCCTGATTGCTTCGCTTTTGAAGCATTCTTTGAACTGCACTGGATGGTGCAATATTTCACCAATGGCATTAATATCTTTGAAAGTTGGTAGTATGAGATGAAAGTGGTATTGGAATGTAAGAGTGATTATGATCTTAGTATTATCCTATATGTACTCCTCGGGGTTGAAGTCACTGTATTAGAGAACGATTTGATGAACGAGGAGGGATTTCTTTTAATTGGGTAGGTAGAATTTCGCTTTGAGGTTAGACAAACAGATAATGGTATTGGAGTTGAGATTGGATTTTTCTCTTTGATACTTCTTTTTAATTTATGGAAAGTTGGAGTATTTGTTTTCAGTAGGTAATTTAAAAAGAAAGGAAAATGATAAAGCTTTAGTAGGAGAATCTTGTTTTCTTCAATTTTTTTACCTTTGAAATTATGAAATGAATGAAGAAGATAACTTTACCACTGATATATAGATTTTCGTACAGAATGTACCTTAAGAATTGAGATGTAATAGTCTATCACATGTGCTGGCAAGAAACTCGTAGATGGCTTTGGAGCTTGAATCAGCTGTTGAAAGTGCGCTAGAGAATTCGAGAAGAGAATAATTTACATGAGAGAAAAATAAAGTTCAGATACAATTACTTAGTAGATAATAAAGAGAAAAACAAACGGTTCGGCGGAGAGACTGAAACAGTTGGTTTTGTCCACTGATAATTTATGTACTAATAAAAGTAGTCAGTTAATAATGTCATTTATATAATATATTCCTTTCCAAGCCTCTAATAAATTAATTTAAAAATAATATTTCTTTATTGTCCTTCACAACAGAAATCCAATTACAGTGTTAGACACAAACGATTGATCATAAATGTACTTGAATAATAAGCAAAGGGATGTAAGAAAATATACTGATAATAATAAAAAAGTATATGTACATGTTACCAGCATAAAGAGATTGTAAAGTTTTGTAACTCTTGTAAGTAGTTTCTCAACAAATTGTCAAATATATCTGCCTCGATCTACCTGTGGTTGGTTTTAAATTATGTATTTTAAATATTGTATCTAAAATGTGATTCTGCAAAATTTAATCACAATTTTTCATTTCTCTCCCAATCGGTTATAAGGTATAATCGAAGGTCTTTAACGAAACTTTATTGTTATAATTGACCTCCATTACATCATTTAGATTATCAGTTATCACTTTTACAAAAATAATACTCCAAGTTCTCTTCTGGCACATATAATTATTAGCAGCATCTATATTATAGATATTACATTTCTTCGCTTTCTTTCTTCTTTCCACTCACTTTATTATATTTTCCCCACTCTGTACGGCAGCTGTGAGTGTACACAATTGAGATTCGCTCTAGATGAGTTAATGGGAAACCAGCCAGAGCGAACACCTTAAAGATGAAACAAAAACTATACTTACAGAGCTATGTGTGACTAACATAGCTATGTGTGTGAGGTACAACGGTTTACTTTCACATCTAGTACATTCCAGTCAAGGTAGAATAATGAACTCATTGTGCGGTGATAGACTGAAAAACAAAAGTCTAGCAGTGAAAATTAATTATTGCAAATTCTTCTATTTTATTTTATTGTAGACATTTATCAGCAATTCTATATTATTTTTTGTCATTTTTACTGGTTATATCGCACAAACTTCACAGTTCAAATTTATAATCTCTAATGGCCTACACGTCAGATTTTGACCTAGCAACGTAATTTATTTATTTATTTATCCACATAGCAACAAACATAATATTGTCCAATTATAATTATGTGCAAAATATCAGGCGTATAACAAAAGCAGTGAAATAAATTCGACTTAATCTGAAACACTACAATATATAACTTGCCTTATCTAATTATCCAAAATTATTATATAAATTGTGATATTGATATTATACTTTCATGCACTAAATCCTCACAATGTCACTCCAGTAATCAGTTTACAAGCAATAATATGTGCAGAATATAATCAGAAAGCGTTGTACAATGACAGTATCCAAACGACATCTTTTTTTTTTTTTCATTCCTTAAACTAACATATGAAAACATAAAGTAAATAAAATGATTCTCATCCTGCAGAAAACACCTGAACTTTAAGCAATCCATTACTTTTTTCTTCTCTACTGCAGTAATTGACTCTTGATTTATTATTTATGTTTCTTTGGAGATTTCCTTTCTTAGAGTTTTTTGTGTGTATTTGTAGAATAACCTTTAATAGAAATTTACGTGGTACTTGTGTCTGTATACTTTCCGACTATAACCGTAGGAATGAGTGTGTGTGATTGTCAAGTTAGTCTTTACTTTATGTACACCGTAAATTCTTGTACTTGTTAAATTTTTCACTCAGCCCTAGAAAGGAGGTATTCTTTTTTATGAATAAATCCAGTAGAGAGTGGAAATGAAAAAGAAAGATATAAAATTGCTTTTTCTGTTTCTTCTTTACCTTTTTATTCTATTTCTTGAGAATATCTCTGGAGATGAAGGACAAAAGTCTTTTTTTCCCCTATCTTTAGAATATCTTATATAATGACTCAAGTGTTTCTTTGCAGTATTTCTAGATCGTTATTTTGTACGCCTTTCGCTAAAACAGATTGATATTATAAGCTGATCTCCATTGAAATTGATAAAGAACAAATTTACATATAGTGATCTAATCAATATGTGGGATAAGCGAAAGGAAAATGAATATTAGAAATTTGAAGAGGAAGGGTGGAAGCTGCGCTTGAAAATATATAGTTTAATTGATTCATATTTAAATATTTGAATATGTTCTTATTTCGTAATAAGGATATTGTGCTAAATAAGTTCCTATTTTGAACATATCCTTTAAGTTATTCACTACCAGTCATGGAATGAGAAAAATAGACAATAATAAGTTACTAAATAATATAATATTCATAAATATAATAGATTTTGCCTATTTTTCTACCCTCCGATTTTCACATGGTACTAATTTCTCAGTAAGATCACTAAATTTCAACGGTATGAAATTCAACAGAACAACAATTCTCTATAAAGTTCATATTATCACTTCTGTAATAATGACAAATTTTGAATTGCATTCACAACAATTGCTTGTATAGTTGATTCTATTGATTCAATTCTACCCATTGTATTTTTTTATTCTATTAAAATGTCTAATTAAGTCCAAGTGACAGGTAAATAAGATAAAAAAAGTCTTAACAGTAAAAGAGTTGCAAAATTGATAAACCATAAGTAAAACGTACAAAGTACACTACCAGAAAATTGAATGTGAAATGAAATAAAGTCGTAAGATGGTTCTTTGCCTATGGAAGTTTTTCCACTGGCGTATTAAAATGAGAAATTATAGAGGCAAATCTTCTTCCTCCTTTATAAGTATAGTTCGCAAGTGTCAATTATTAAACCATCATATATACGGAATAGGGGTGTGGTATGTTTGAATCTTCAAACCTGTTTTTCTTCAAACTTTTTATTTTGCTGATGCAGCTAGGAATTTGGAAGTGTTATTTATTGCACATTAATAAGGGGTTTGCAAATTGCTCGTAGAAAATATAGGATGCGATTCACTCCCTTCAAATTTTCAATATCTGATAGCAGTTTCTTAACATCAGTTGCAGAGTGAATTACAATGCATTTTCAAGTATATAAAATAATGCACAATCAGGGTATTCACTATTGTTTGTATAAAACGAAAATTCTCTTGATTTTAGAGTGGTGATTATCACGTTGTTCATTCTGTAAATGTATTTGTTCAATACATTAAGTTGTTGCCTAATGTATTATAACTTCATAATGATATAGTAATATTGAACCGAATCCATAATCAGATAAATAGTGCCTGTAACAATTAAGCAGCACTGAGTTTGCGAAAGTGATGTATCTATGGACCTTCCCTTATTAGAAGAAGGCAGTTGTTTTCAGGGTATGTACGTATGTTAATTTGTCAGACTCTTAAGCTAATGTATCCAATTTCTGTATAACTTTGGAAATGTTAATACTTGATAATATATTAATTATAATAATGTACTAATGTGTGAGAGAGCTATAACCTCATATATTCCTAATAAATCTTGTAATTATACACTTCAGTGTCTAATAAATCTTGTAATTATACACTTCAGCGTCTAATAAATAAAGTAACTATCTCACATATACTGAATGAAAAGTTACTGATACTGTGTAGCAGTACAGCTATGAGTACGAAAACTTAAACACACTTTGAATAATTTCACTGTGTTCTTGGAAACGATATAATATTATGATATTTCGAAATAACAGAGAACATTACTTACAGAATGTCATACAGTATATCAAATCATTATAACTCTGTACAGATTTCTCATAATAATAATTATTATGAGAGTGGAAATTATATACATTATAAATATATTATTATTCCTTATTATACAGTAGGCAGTTAGATTTGGTTAGGTGGTTTATGTTCGTTTACTTTTTGACTAGGTCAGGTCTGTGTCTACTTAAAAATTCTCTTTTAAGGATTAAACCATACAATGTATACATATTTTATACGAGTTGGTTGAACTAAGGAAAAGGAAAACAAATCAAGAAGAAAAACTTTTATTTTAATATATCATACTCGTGTCTCATGTTTTGCTATACATTAAATAATTCCACTCGGTATTACAATACATAAAATTTATTGGGAAACTTATTTTAAATAACATCTAGTTTACGTGAAAATAAATATAAATTATTATTTTTAATGTCGAATTGTGAAAATCAAAAATATTTTACCATTATGCCATATGATATATTTTGAAATCTTGTTGTTGTTTGAAAGTGAAATAATTCACTATATCAGAAAAACACATCGAGAGCGTTAATCGTGATGAGAGGTTTTTATGAATATATGGTTCTCATGGATTCGTGCTTATATATAAGGACAATAAGGTAACCGTAATATTATGGAATGATTAAAAGGAACCAGATCCAGAACCACGAAACTTTATCATATTTGATGAAATTATTTAATATATGAAATTGAGTTTGGTTTAACACATTTTACTCTAATTGGAATATGAACATTCAAGAGAAATGGTTGTACTTACATTATGTACATTGAAAATTTTATTATTCTGTATATATGACCATAGTGGAGTCTATAACGGCATCTATAAATATAGATTGTTTGTTTGTTATACAAAAATACTATTATTACAGCTGCATTAGTTGATCTTTATTTATATTTGTTTTAATTTTTTGTGTTTTAACATATAAATATAGTACTTCATTTCATATAGAATAACATCTGTTATTATAGAAATTGATGTTAAAAGTATAAAAAATACTGCAGTAAACTAATAGATAAAGAAATAATTCGGTCAGCTTCATTCGTATTATGAGATTTAATTCACAACCAGAAATAACTCCCATTCTCATAGAAAAGTAGATAAATAATCATGTAATGTACAATATATAGAAGATGGTATAAGTTTAACTAACATGAATAGAGTGATCTACAATTCAAATATTTGAAATTGGAAACCTTTGTCGGTTTACTTATGCTGAAGCACCCTTGTAATATTGTGCTTCCAGGTAGAAATCGATAATCTTTTGTTCTAAAAGCTAAAAATTGATATTATAACTCTATATACGGAATTGATATCTCTTAGTGAGATATACAGACTATAAGGTAGATATCACGCAGTATAGCTATGCAATTATGAAGGCACAGGAGTTTGTGTTCATATTATATTGGTGGAGTTAGATACTTTTATAGAATAGAATGTATAAAAGAGATTATGCCCTCATTAGAGTGAACAAACACATGAATCAGTATTGTAATAACTTTACTGATACTATGGAGTGATCTAAAAGAGGGGAAAAACTGGTTCATTTTGCACAAGAGCTATTATGCTTTTGGGTATTTTCCACTTTCATAATATAGCTAATGAGAAAACCCTATTCATGGGAATATTCAATGAAAACTTCTCAGGGTAAGGATTTTATGGGATATAGTTTCACTCTCTTTCTATTTTTATCGCTTACTTTTTTAAACTTGTGACATGATGTTAGAGGTAAACAATACTATTATCGAAATGTACGAAGAGGTTGAAGTTTTCTGATCACTAGTCTTCATTTATTTCTCTCGAATTGAGAGTAAGGAACAGAGTGGATATATATGATAACGTCAACGGTGTATGATTGTTGATTTACTATAAATTGTACATACGGTATGAGTTGTAAGTATATAGGATGTATTTGATATAAGTACATTATAGTACACCTGCTGTTTGAAAGTTTATAGGATAACTATATTCGTATACATTAATGCTTTATTACAGGGCACTTTCATCGTGTTACAGGGAATACGTGGTATTACTAACAAAATCGAGAATGGAATGGCAATGTGAAATTATAATATAAGCTTATTCCACAATAATCTGGTGAGAATAACTTCTCGAATGAATACTTAACTCATATATGCCATGTTCTAGTTTTTAAAGCCAATACACTAGCTATGACAGGTTCTATTAAGAAATAACCTTTAATTATTAGTGAATCAACTGCAGTTCAAAACAAAAAGTTTAACACAAATTAGGATTAATTAGTGTAACAGTTTACAAATGCATTTTTACAATCTCACCATCACAGTTGAAAGGTATTTAAATATAATGTTCATTACACTTATTTCTCCTTTGAACATTTATAATGATTTATATGATTTTCTAAATTCACAGAGGTGTGAGGAGACAATCGTATCTCTCTGTAGTGGAGACAAATGCCTTGGCATCCTTTACTCTCATATTGTTGGAAATGACCATGTAGTTTACAGCCTTTGGTCATACTCCAAAAGATATGTTTTCTTACCATGTTGTGAAAAATATATTATTATCACAGCTCACAAATTATTATTTTCAACAATTTATTTATGATAGAGTCGTGAAGTGCAGTTTTGTCTCGTTGGGAGAGATAAAGAAGAAAAGTGGAAACCAGTTTGGAGTAAATGTGAATTTATTGCTGCGAAAAGTGTAATATAGCACATTCAACGGGGAAAACTAATCCTCAACATTTACGTAGTGTTCTGAGGGTCTTGTTATGAATTGGCTCAAATAATTTACGTAGAAAAACGCTTCTTCGCAGATAAATATCTTTTCCTTAGAACAAGTTCAAGTGTACTCAATAGTTTCTCATCTTGTGGCAGTACGGTAATAAAAGATTGTAATTTTTCATTGATAAAGTTGTTTATGTATATTAATTTTCATTGATTCCATTCATTCCAATTCCTTGTCTGAAAAATAATAATAAAAAATCCAATATAAATGTCATAATAGTAATAATTAAAATGTGATGATCTTGTTACGGTGATAAGTATTATGTTACAGACTTGTAATTTAAAAATGCCAATAAATAATGAAGGAAACAAAAATTATTTAATGAAAAAATTACATACTTAATGATGTTGTTTCGATATACGAGGGCTATTCGGAAATCTGTGTTCAAATGAAACTTAATACAAGTAAAAAAATCATTATTTACGGATGTACGATATAATTCTTCTCTACATCCTGATGTAATTTCATGTATCATAGAGGTTCATTTTTCATAGAATGATACCAGTGTTAGTATGCCTCTGTGAAAAAACGCCAGTTATAATTAGCGTTTTGTTTAATGCTGATTGTTTAAATTTAGAGTTTTTATTGTAAATATGATGGCATTTACTCACGAAATTGGTTACTGGGTTTTATATTATCAAACTGGATATCAATTTCAAGTCATGTTTCAGAAATTTAGTGTCTCATAAACATGTTAGCAAATTTTCAACAGTACTATGCCATTCAATCTAACGATGTACACGACAGTTTCTAACGTCTATGAGCATTATTAACATCATTCTCCTTGTCCGCCACAAAAAATTGACGCGACTCTTTTTCAGATTCATAACCATAAAGTTTAATCCACACATATAATAATAATAATATTTATTTGTAAATATGCTGCTGGCCTTTTTTACGGAATGTTTACATAAAATATACACTCAAGAGATACAAACATAGAAAAGAAAATAGAAAAATTACAGAATAGTTGGCTTACGTTACATAAAATATAATAATAATATTGTAGAAAATAATATTTTTTTACGATAAGCAATGTCTTCTTACACGAACAAAAATTTATTTAAATTTATCAAAAAATCAAAATTAAAATATTGAAATAACAAATGAAAATTATTGGGTGGTACCTTTGATACCCAGTTTACAATAAATAACCTAGCTGTATTAAATGCGTTACAGTCATAAAATAAATGTTCAGGTGAAAAATCAGTGTTCTGGTTACAATAAGTGCACAATTTATTCTTTTTAAATTCAATTTTAAAATCCTTGCCAATATACCAAGGTCCTGAAAGGAGACATCTGAGTGTTAAATACGCATATTATAATCATTCAGATATCAGATTATAATCATTCAGAGGTGAATTTCGCTATCACAATTGCCTTCACATAATTATGGCAGAAAAGCAAGTTCCTTTCTTGATAAAGGAAATGACTGTAACTTACTATACTGTTATTCCATGAAAAATGCATAATTACATAGAAATGTAGAAAATAAGTGTATTTAACATTTGCGGAAATATTTTTCCCAATTTTCTGTTTGATTTTTACAGCTTTAGGGAACGGGGGTTAATTTCCAAATAGCCCACGTATTATATGTATTCCTATAGGATTAGTTTTAGTATAGAATGATATTTTGATGTTGCTAAATCTTTCAATAATCAATAAAGATTAACAATTATTTAATGTTACCAGTATATAATGTCATAGAAGGAAAATTTTCAAAGCTGTATCAAAAACTGTATATAAAATGTGGAATCCTTTTATAATGATATTTAATAATTATATTATGCTATAGTATATCATACGCTCGTATGTACAAAACCTTTGAGGTTGACAGAGTAGAAAAATCAGAGTTGTAAACATTATTTTGTTCTACCTGCAACATTAACTTCTAACAATAAATTTTGCAATCGAGATTTTTCATTTGTTTTCGGATTAAATGATTTTACAGAGATTGAATTACAATAGCATTAGTATTTTTAAATTGGAAGCAAAAGATTTTTCTTATGAAAATGTAATATTTTTATAATTTTTATGTTATGACTTAACGCCGTGACTTACGAGTTTTCCCACAATAATAGCACAGGAGAATAAGGTTTGCTGATTTTTTTGCATTATTTCTTTATAATTATGCGTAATTTATCATTGAAGCAGTTAAATAATTATTTCTCCCAAGAAACAATATTATTCCATTTTACAATTTCTTATTCTTCCATATTATATTCTCTGTATATTTTGTTATCAACTTACCAGAAAATACTGTGTTGTTTGGAAATACAGTGCAATTACATCTCAAATGGATTTTCTCTGCAGATAGAAGTGGTTTGTAGCTTATTTCCAGCATAATTAACGGTCGAATTGGTGAAATAAAACAAGTACGGTATCATTATTTGCGAAAATAGTACCATTAAAACATTGTATGTATACAGAGTGCACTCTCTTTGCTGGTTACAGAACATGTTTCGAGGGCAGTTCAGACGGTTAGTATACTGTATACGTACTCTCAGCAAGCACAATATAAATTTTGTCGATTGTTAATGGAAACAGGTGA
Organism: Campodea plusiochaeta; assembly: GCA_034698565.1. NCBI lineage: Eukaryota > Metazoa > Arthropoda > Diplura > Rhabdura > Campodeidae > Campodea > Campodea plusiochaeta. The sequence goes on from JAQIWE010001217.1 coordinate 13,238, forward strand.
ATTTGTGTAATACTTCCGTAGGATGACAAAACTATCAGAATCGGCAGAATCTAAGATTTTTTTATACTTTCTCAAAGCCCTGTATTATACAGTTTATTGCTTTTACTCCTTAAAAACTAAAAAAAAAAAACTTTTTTTTACTCAGAAATAAATTGGGTATAAACCATTTATTAATTTTAGTGGTAACATTGTTAATTTATTTTGAAACTTAAAAGCACATTATACTGTATATTTGTTAGATTGTTACCACCTGGAACGAAATATTGTCAATATTTACAGGTAACAGAATTTGAAGCTCATTGCGTAAAGTTCGTCATATTGACTGCAGAAATACTTAATGAAAATGAAAACACAACAAAAGTATTTTAATTGATTCAAAAATATATACACTTTTACCTTGCTTTCAGTAAGTTATGAAAAGTTGAAATTCCAACAACATGATACCCAAAAATTTTGGGTACGAATGAGCAATATAGTATGCATTCAATTTGAATACATTAATCTTAGAATGCATCCATTATACGCAGACAACTTAACTACTGTAGAAAGGAAGGCAATAAACTATTCAGGTACTTATTCAAGACCTCAGTCAGTAGCATTAAAGTGTTATATGCTGTAGGGTCATCTCATTATTCATACAAAACTACTGACGACACATCAAAACTTATGTATGTGCTGCCGAAGAAATGCTGTCCAGCTACTGCAATCTTATATACGACCTTTTGCACAATCATACAGTACATATAGTTACATTGCAACTGCAGAAATGCTATTAAGTTAGGATGACGAAATGACGGATAATGGAGATACATCCTTTCGTTTATAGCAAACTGTATTATACCCTTACGACATTAGTGTTATACATTAAAAGAGATGTTTTGCAATTACAGCTTTCTACAATAAAGTCTTGTATTACAGTCATTTATATATGTATAAAATGACATCGTAAACTCAGTACATGCGCTGGAGACTCGCAAATGTGTGTACATCTTAAATCTCGTAATAAAATACTTAAATGTTAATAAAATGTGAGAATTGCGACAGAATAATAGTGTGTTAAATTCTTAACACGGACTACTCCATACAATAAAAGGCAAATTCGAGTAGACTGAATGTAGATACACACAGTCACAGTCAACAGATTTTATTGTCGAATAATTCAAATATTATTACACAAAGTCATTTCGAATTCATATTATTATAATTTACTTACTGTAACATACACGAATGAAGTAATGAAGAGGTATTATAAAGCAACACTTTGATGATGCTGAGTCACAGCGTCCAGATAATGAAGTATTCGATTTTCTTCTTTTCCTGTAGAATAAGTGCTGGTGGAGGATTAAGAAGAGTTTATGGAACTTTGTTCTAACACGATAGACGTGGGAGTTTGGGGTGCTCTAAACCCAGATTCTTGGGTATGGTGGTTGCAGTCACATACATTCCCATAATGGGTGGTTCGTGTAACCTATCTTATACCCAGTATACACAGGGTTATTCGAACTGATTTCAAATTGAAACAGTTTTGAATCCCAATCACTATACAATGAAAAATAATATCTCCGAATTCAGAAAATATTCACAAGAAGGTTTTCAATTTTCTGATGATATACTGTGGAGATGTAGTTTTTTGTTTTTCGTGATTTGGTTTAAAAAGTAAAATTTGAACTGAAATCGTGAAACTTATGAAATACTGCAGTGCCATATTCCTCATGGAAGACAGTGAACTATCTATCTCTTAGTTACCCTGAGAAAATTTAAACTAACATGACTAAACCTAACCTAATTTAACTTAGTATCGGTAAGTCTCTTGTTACTTCCTCTCAAAGCTGACGGTTAGATTAAGGATCTGATAAAAAAAACTCTGCTAAGACATCTGAAATGACTTTAATTGATTTTCTTAAACACAAACTGTTACTTTTGAGTATTTTCCTAGTTATAGCCATGGTAAGCGAAACTAATATGTTTTGAGACTTTTTTATAATTCCAAAAGTCCTATTTCAGTTGTTAATGGTCATATTAATACAACCAGAGATCGCGAATTAAGCTCATTTTTATTAAACATATATTATTGATTTGCCTTTCGTTATTCAGATACAGTATATGAAAACTAATATGGATAATTTACATTCCATATTAACATACTGCAAAGCCAAAACACATATTATTACAAACATGAACACATGAAAAACCTCATCATTCTAATTCCATTCAAACATATACAACACACTCTGCTCTCCCTCAAAATACACCACAATAAAACCAACTCACAACATGCTTGCTATCTCATTTGCAGAAACTATTCCCCATATATAGGCAAACAAATGTATCTAATTAAAGAAGAAAAGCCCCACAATGGATGCGCCAACTGTCATGTCATATACAAGAAAGTCCAAAACCTTCATCTCTTATTATAATCCTGTCTTTTCTTTTGCTATTGTAAAGAGTATGTTTTACCATATGTCTGACCTCTGCTGCCATAATATCCTCTATATAGCTACTTAGTTTAGAAAGAGTCAACTTCTGTCATAACTCAACCATTCTATGACCTGTTTAGAATACAAAATATTATTTGATGAGATGGGGGATATAGCCTACTGGTACAGAAGCTTACGTTTTATGTGTGATATTGTGGACAATGAGTGCTTTGGCGCTCCGAGGGCAATGTATAGAGGATGCTGTAGCTAACAGAAGACAAGAGAAAATGAAATGGCTGTTTTTGGACTTTTATATCTTGGGGGTATTTTTCGTTTGCTTTGTTATGGAGCATCCATTATATATAAAATTGTTATTGTCCCGGAAAATTATGAAAGTGGAGAGTAATATTAGAGAATATTCAGTAGTCATGGACCAGAGTTTTTTTTTACTCTTGTGTCGTGATAAACATCAGCATAAAAGTTATAAACGGACGTTTCGAATAAACACTATTCAAACTTTTCATTTGTATACCGCAATTTAACATAATTATAATATAATAAATAATTATTAAATCGGTATATAAGAGAGTTAAATGCGATGAAAATTGATAGATAGACATACAACTAACATAAAAAATAAATTAATAACGAGAAAAAAATATTCATACGTCTGGTGTGATTAGAACCCACGTCTTCAAGCTTTCCTGCGTTAACAACTGCGTTTATTTATTATATGTAATATGTATGTTTGTCTATTTATTTTCATCGTACAATTATAATACTTCAGTAATCACCAACCTGGCCTATAACCGAAATGCAATAGATATGCAAGGCATCTATAACCTGATTATAATTATTGTATCTAAGCTAACCGAGAAGTAACGGTTAATTGATTTTACTCAGACAACCAGAGGCGTCATTTAGAGGGGGGGCAGGGGGGGGGCCATGCCCCCCCCTGAGGTTTGACTTTTGAGAAAATTAAGAAAAAGAAGGGTAAAAACTAAGAAAAAAAGTGAAAAGTCTCTTAAAATATAGCTAAATTTCCATTAAAAAGGCAAAAAACTTACAAAAT
>JAQIWE010001218.1:0-16721 GCA_034698565.1 Campodea plusiochaeta
TGTTTGTTTCAACGTGTATGATTAATTAAAATATATTGTAAGTTTATTCATCTTTTCTTATAACTCCCCCCCCCCCTTCTTTGCAGCATCTTCACACAGATAAGTTGAACAATTCTTTTGTTGAGCTTCCTCATCCAAACGTCTATCAAGGCGGAAGCTTCTTCTTCAGATGAATATTTTAGATGCGAAATCTTCATCTCATCTATAAAACAATATAGTTCGTTAAGGTGTTTGGAATTCATATTTTGTTTATCAATAAAATCTTCAATTCTTACATTATATAACGAGGTGATAGTTAATCAGATTTGGAAATTTTTCTATTAGCTTGAAGTTAATTGGTAAATGTAAAGAACGTTCAGTGTACAAGAGTGAGAGAGAGATAGAGTCATGTTTGTGTCGAAAAAAATGTTGTTGCTGTTTATTTTTTTAGTACTGACTAATAGAATATGCATATTTTTCTTCGCCAATAGTAAACTACAATAATTAATATTAAACTAAGACCTCGATCTAAAACATAAAGATTAGTATATAAAAATAAAATTGAACAGAATAATAGTATATGTAATATTCTTGATATAATTATGTTAACAATGCGAATTATGAAAAAAAAAACGATTGCTTAAAATTGAAACTGCATTATCTCTGTTTAAGGGGAAAATGTGTGTGCTGCAAGGGACATTTTCCTACCCGATTTACATCCGGTGGAAGTTTTCCTCCTGCAATTACTGAAACACTATCAACAAACCGGATGTCTTCAAATAGCTTTGTGAAGAACCTTAATTGATGACATAATCATTTTATTCTCACAATTATCATGAGGGAATAAATAACATTAATTGTACTTATCAGTTAAGATCACATTGTTTTAATGTAAATCACAAACAAAATTAGCAAAATATATATGAATCCCAAAACTAAATTTTCGAGAGTTGGTATTTTCCCTGTTTTATTCGTATGTGAAAAAAAGGAAGAAGTAACTTGAAATAAGCGGAAGTACGAATTGATCAAGAACAAACCGATTAGAAGACGGAAAGGTTTAAATGAATCAGCTATAATTTGAAGCACCTGCGTCAAACCTTTTGAGGAAAATATAATTTCTAACGACGTATTTACCGCAATTTTTTGAAACCTCTTTGACCTAGAGTGGAGAAATATGTTGACAGCAAAGGTTTATGGGGTACTTGATCCCATCAGGTATGATATCTTCTGCCACTGAAAACCCTCATGAAGAAATTGGAAGGAGGGTAATCTTAACTTCCGGTCCTCCTCCAAATTACTTGCCACCGGATGTACACACTGCCTTTCTTTTTCTTTTACGAATAGCTTAAATTCTATATTTAGATACAACTGTTTTTTTCTACTTGATCCAGTTCTGTTCCTGTTTGATATATCCTAAATTTTTTGTTGTTGTTTTGTTACTTCCGTTGGTTTTTGTCTTTCTTTATTCGATCATTTATCAATGGAAGGACTTGCTTGTATCATACAATGGAATAACTGACTTCCTCTTAAAATATTACTGCGTCATAATGCGATCAATATTTATCTACGAATTTAGTGAAATTTTTACTAAAGTTTATTTTTTCAGAGATTTATAGCAATTTTAATTTGGTATGAATTTATAATGAACGTTTTATGCAGTAAATACGCAACTCATAGCAGCTCAAAAATTTAGAATTTTGTTCCAGTTTATTATTTCGAATTATTTAAATTACGCAATCCTCAATCATTACGCAGGGTTGAGAGGCCCATTATTTTTCAGCGGGAGGTCCAGTTTTCAAACACAGATAAAGAATCCCTCGAGAGCGCTAGTACAATAGAGAATAAAGACAGTGAACGGGAAAATGGGTATGGTAAAACAGGATCCCCCACTGAAAAAACTACACATTTAAGTAGATTACAATCATTACATATATTTATACCTGGAATCAAAATATATATATCTTGAACGTTTGGGACAAATTACTGACTATTTACGATAAGTCTATAACTTATATATCGCCGTATAAAATTCATTGATATTGAACATCAAGTCTACTTGCAATCACACATAATTAATTTAATTTGTTTATCATAAAATTTAAAATGCCGTAAACACCACCTAAATATGTAAATGCTTCTGGAAATGTAATTCACACATAAGATAAACAATAACTTGTTATTATTTTTTTAAAATACAATCAGCATCTTTTTAAATTCCACAATAAACTTTTGATTCTTGGAGGTCTAGAATGTGAAATTGGTATAAAATAGGATAATTTAGTGTTGTATAAAGACGTCTTTTCTTCCAATAGTGCAATCTAATGGTATTCCTATTGAAAAGGACATCTTGCTGCTACCACATCTGATGGAATAAAAGAGATTTGGATGAATGAATGAAAGCTGAACCAAACGGTGTCAATTCAAAAATATAAAAGCACAGAACAGTTTGAAGGCTACCACCCACAGTCAATTCTTTTTTATTATTTTGTATTTTATCAATGAAATGATTTTATACAATAGTTGATCGATTCTAATATATTTTTTTATTAAAAGTTCTTTATAGAGCATCAGAATTCAATCAAAGTATATATATTTTGATGTATTCTTATCATCTTTGAAATGTTATTTGTGTGAAGGTCGAAAGCAAGAGCAATCATTCCCAATGGAACAGCAATCATTTGTTGATTCCCCATGGAAGGTAATTACCGTCAGAATATAATTCTTTATTGAATAGGATAGACATATAAACGAACAAAGTGAGGCTTCTGAATTAATATAGTTCATTGGAATTACCCCTCGAGAACAGTAGTTCATATACACGCCCCTCGCAGATAGAAATTAATTTGAAGTTTCACGATTTTAATGATATATTATATTTCAGACTGTTTATTAATTCTTCCATGCATCTGTATATATGTACGTCCTCGCTTCGGGCTTACTTTGTTGTATATTTAGGTCTCCGATTACAAGATATCACGAATATCACTGACTCATCCCTTTTTGTTTTACGCATTCATTGAAATAGAATTAGTGAAGTGTAGATTAAATCATTTAATTTTGAATAAAAATTTCTCGGAGCTAATTTGATCGTAATTCTTTACTCAATATTACTATATGAACGGGTTACTGTGAAATTGAGTATTTTTATTGGTTGAAAATTAGCGTTTTTCATTCTTGAATTATTGTGTATTATACATTATAATTATATATTCAGAAGTGCATTAATATTTTCTTTTGCCAAAAAATAAGTGTGTGTATCATTATTGTTCAATTATTTTTTTCTTTGCTTGAATATCTTTTGTTTCAATTTCCAAATAATCCAAGTTTGGAGTTTTAACAACTTCACTTTTGTTATCAATGTCTCAAAATAATGGTAAAATTTATAACAATTCTATTGGAGTATAATTCTAGTTTTATAAGAATAGCAATGAGAAAATAAATTGAACGGGTTAGCTTATTTTAAGAGAAACCATATTCCACGTTCAAATTGATCTAAGGTTAATTTGTTTTCAATATTGTAATTAATTATTTTTGTTTGATTGATTTGCCACGACTTCTAAATGTTTATCCTTACTACTTTGCATTAATTATTCGGAACAGTATAATTATGATCTTTTATTAATGCGTATACTTCTCAATCCTGATAATTCATTTGTCTTTTACGTATTACGCAATAATAAAGTTCAGCTGTTAGTGATCTAGATAATAAAAAACGCGTGCTCGATATATGATAATATGCAAATAATGTATAGGAGTGCTGAATTATTAGACTTTATTATACCCTTAGGAAAATAATACAAAAACTTCATATTGCGTAAGAAAACTATGTAGAACTTTTGTGAGCTTCAGCAACGAATGTCTAAATAGGTGTAGAGTTTAATTATTTTCTGAAAGAGTAGAAATAAAAGAAAAATGCTGCCTACAAATATTAGTCACTATTATACCTGCACGCAATAATTAACACAAAAACAAGAAGGGAAAAGGGTTCCTTTTGTGGAAAAGAAAGGAAAATCATCTCATCAAAAAAGTCGTGAATGTGATCTAAATTTATATCCAATAAAGTCCCCTTAATTAATCTTTTCCATGAGAAAAACCCATCTTGATATCTCTTGAAGATGCTGAAGGTCAAACCATCTATTTTGGTAGCACTTGATAGAATAATATGCTCAACGGGGAAGACTATGTCATAAAGAAAAGACTTTGTAGACTTAAGAGATGAGAATTTCTTGAGAAAAGGGAATAGAGGGGGGGGGGGATGATGTTCCCAAGACGCGAAAGAAGAGGAGGAGGGATGGAAGGGACCTTACTAGTAATTATGAGTTTGAAAGGTTCGTATCTTCGTCGGAACAAGCGAAGAAAAGGAAGGTGATAAGAAATAAAAGGTGATGGAAAAAGAAAGAGAAATAAAATATGAAATATAAATACAAAATAACAGAGATGTTGAAAACAAAATGCAATAAAAAGGGAAATAATTCTTTGCGAGGTATCCTGGGATCACTGATGAGAAAATTGCCGTAAATTTTCATCCGTAATCTGATACGAGTATTGATAAGGATGCTACTAAAGATAAAAAAAAGTAGAATGAGTGACTCCCACTTCTGATGTACCTTTGGACGGTAGTGTACCAAAAGAACGTAAAAGGTTTGTATCTGATGGAGAGATAAGCATCCTCAGAAGGAAAGAGTTCTAATAAGGAGCCGTGAAAAATAACAGGATAGGAGCAACTCTCAAATAATAAAGGTAGAAATAATCACTAATGATGAAAGTGTTTGATAAATGAATTCCTATATTCCATAAAACTAAAATTATGTGATTAAAGTTTGAGGGGATATATTGAGTTATTAACTCACCCTTGATGTTGGTTGGTGATGATATGAAATAGAGATCGTGCCATTAGTTTATGGGAAAATAAGTGGGCTATTTTAAACAACACTAGAAGGGAGAAATTGAGCTGTGGGTTATTTCTTGTATATTAAATTTTATGTAAGGGTCGGCAGGGTTTTCTCAATCGGATTATAACAAGTCTCACGATTTTCTCTACTGCCTTCTAGTTAATAAGGCATTATTTTCTCATGGAAGGTGTATAGGCATTTGAATGTTGACTTCTACTTAACATAATACCGTTAGCAACAAACAAAACATTAATTATGGATATTATTAGGTTACAGTTTTACAAACATTAATTTCGTAAGATGAGAAAATATTATATTTAGTCATCTTTTTAAGCTCATTTATAGACGGCCTGCTTTAAATTATTTTGCTATCAACTGTTGACCTGAAAAGTGTATAATCCGCGTCCCTGAAATTCTGATTTTAACAAAGCTTTATTTAAAAATATTAAATGACGGAGAAATATAAACTAGTGTACTACACACGATGCTGTGTGAGGATCAACATAAATGAAATCACTCTAAAGTAGATGAGCTAAACAAACTCTCAACGATCAATTCGACCGGACGATATCTCTGCAATTTAGAATGATGAATTTTTAATTTAACTTATTTAAAAAGACCATAAGCTGACATGTAAACTTAATCTAATTTCATAAATTCATTAAAAACATATAACAGCAACAAATTGTAATAAATTATTTAATTCTTTGCAGCTAAACAAATTTGTACTCCTCATAACATTTAAAGAAATACTCGAAGAAGAAAGAAGTATGTTTTATTTGACCTTCCCACCCATCCATCCATCCATAGTGTTCGGGCATCGTCCTTTGGTCAGCATCATCACATTCAACTTGACTGACTGTGTGAGTGAGTGAAAAGGAGGAGGAGGAAATACTACAGAGTATCTTCCGGAGTGTCAAATGAGCCAACTTCAATATCTCTCTTCTTCTTTTTGCAGTTGAAATAACTTGGTAGCAACGATGCGTGAAATCCTATACTGCAACATGGTATTGTACAGCCTCCTACATTGTTGAATAACGGACACATCTTCTACTCTTTCACACCTTAATTAATGACACTCAACACGATCATTCTTTCTACAATTATATTTCAATGGAATTGCATAACTCTTCCTTGCTGTCGACCAATTGTTATATGCATTGAAGATGGCATAAGCAATGGAAATGGGAAAGAAGGTTCTTGTTTATATAACAATTATATGTTTTATGTTGTGCTATGCCTGTGTGTAATATTTAACATTAGACGGATATTGTAATATGTTTATAATGTCACTATTTTACATTATATTGTTAAGTCTTTACAAGGGGCAAGAGTTTGTATTGATCAATTGTTTACGGAGGTACAGACGAAGTATAAGTAAATTGGAAAATATTCAGCTTTAGCATATTTTACTCAATTCAGAAACAAATTAACTATTTAATTAGTGGAATCCTTTATGAAGTACTGTAAAATCCTAATTTTTGTAGATCGGAACTCAGCGTGTTATGTGAAATTTGATCGCACTTTTAAATTGTTCAATCAACAAAGATCAAACTGTCATCACTCGTGTCAGATTTGATATATTTATAATTTCTAAATAGTGTCCTCTGTACTATATTATGTCTTTGTAGATTTCTGTCATGCTCCTTGGCAATTTAATCGATGGAAGATCAACATCATCACGATCTGAACGCTCCTTCTTTTCGTTGTAAGTGAGCATATAAATAGAGTTAAAGTGACGAAACGTTACTTTTTTAATATGTTTTCTTTATGGAGCACCATTCCATGTATTAGCACGGCATCTAACAAAACAATAACTATCCAAAACAACGAATACTTCACTTCATCCATTATGAGCTAGTTCTTTATTATTTCGGTCCGTACAATCTGTCATTAAGATTAAACAATGTAACTGTATACCATGAATCCACATGTAACCTCTATAGAAGGTACTGATTGAGAATCCATCAATATTCATCCCCATCAAATCCAATGTTTGTTTGTTTAACATAACCACTATCTGAAAGAATCATTAATAACTGACAACTACAACTACTGTAATTTCATTGCACCTTTGGAATTAGGGAGTGAAATCCCATGCTAGATAGGTTATTAAATGAACTGCTTCTCCTTTTCAAAATTCCTTTGGGCATATTTAACCAGTAGGAGATCGGTTTATTCTTGGGATTCATTTTGTGGATGGTTATGTTCACAAATATCTTTAGAGTTTTTCTCACGAGAGAAAATGGTTATAACCTCTGATTTGTATTCACATTATGAAATATTAAAATTCATACTGATGCCCAATTTGCTTCTTCTTCCACCCACTTAATAATACATTTCAGTTTTACTTTGATGTTATGAAAAAGAAGAATCATAAAGTGCTCAAATGGAAATGATTCCACTAGATCGGATAAAATTAATATTACTGTACGAGGTGAGGCAGAAAAGTTATGAGACTGACTTTATAAAACTCTCCATTGACAATTTGATTGAAAATAAATCATGCCACCTTCAAGACTGGGAAGCTACACACCAATTTTTCAGGAGTGGTAACGATACCAAAATTGGTGTGTAGCTTCCCAAAGGATCAGTCTTGATGGTGGTAAGATCCAATTTTCAATAATATTGACAATGAAGAGTTTTATAGAGTCAGTCTCATTATTTTTCTGCCAGACTTCGTAAATTTTAGGTTCTTTTAGAATTTAGAACTTTAAATTTTTTTGCATCAGAATCTCCAAACATTGATCTTCATTATATAATCATTAAATAAATTATATGACGACAAATTATATCAAGTATCATTTCTAAATTATCCCATTAAAAAATTCAGCAAATTTTAAAAAGTTATATTGATTTAAAATATTTTTTAATTAAAGGAATTTTATATTTTCAATGTTCAAAAGACATACTTGACTAAATAACATTTCTGAATATTATTTCCCTATCACTAATTCGTTGTTCTGTTTATTCTACCAGATATCAAAATATATTATTAAAGATTATCATATAATTATATAGTAGATCATTACAAATTATTTTTCTGAGAAATGTTCTTCCGATATCACATCATATTAGTACGAATTAGAAATATGACCTTCTACACTATAATTTTCCTCCATGTTCCAATGCATATGATGTAAGAAGAATCACTTTATTAACAATATATTGTCTGTATTGAAATAGAATAATTGTATAGTAGGAATATGTATAATTCAACTTCACAACGTCAATCGAGGTGGTCTCAAGATGAAATTAATAGAAAAAACTGTTGAAAAGAAATCATGTTCTTTCCATTTCTATATAAAGTACTGAAACTCAACATGATAGGAAAATTACCCTCTAAACGAATTTATAAGAATGAAGTGACCTTCGCATGTTAATATTATCCTGCCACTGAAACATATTACTTTTGGTGTATCGTTCATTATCTAAATTTTAATTAAATTACTTCTCTTTGACTCTCCGCAGAAGCGGCTCACAAAAAAAGTTGTCTCGTCATATGACTCGTATAAATTTCATGCTGTGAATGAAGGGCTGGGTTGGTGCCATATAAATGTAAGGTATATCCTACCACCGAAGAGAAAACTCATTCATTCTTTTTGTTTTAAAAGTTCTTAACCTAGACAATATTTTCTTTCCAGTCTTATGATTGAGCACTTTTTTTCCTTACAAATATATGAAAAGTAAGGTTCAGTTCACAGCACATTATTTCTTTAAACCTGCGTTTACCGTCAAACCATTATCTTTTGGGGTCGTCCCTTAAACATTGAGCACATGTTTCCTTTGTACAATTTTCTTAATAACCCAACTAATTTAAAATCTTCCATAAACCATACCGTAACTTTTACCATGTCGAATGTAAACTTAAAAGTCGACAAAAGTACGGTAAACCTTTGTTTTTCTAACTTTTTTACCCACTGTTTTTCTCCTTATTTTGGGAAGATAAAAAAAGCTATATCCACTCAAATTTGATGCCTGATTCATGTATTGAGTATAGCACAGCAAAAAGTAAACAACGGTGTTTTAAGTGTTTTTTTTATTAGGTCTTTGACGGTCGTTACTCCGATGTCAATTTGAGCGTCATGGTACAATTGTTTGTTAAATAGAATACGAGTGTGATTCTCTTCTCAGTCCAATTTACATTAGCGTGGGAAGGCTTTCAGGCTTGACTAAAGCTTACGCAATGGGTAATTGGATAGCACTTTTCATCAGATTTTTTGTATTCCTTTTATTTTCACTCTTTAACTAGTAAGTTTCGCTTACCACATAGGCAAAGATTATCCAGGTGTAATGAACAATGTAAATGTTTTAACTGAAAAAAGAACTTATTCATCTCGAATTTATTTAACACAAATTCTTCTTCGACTATATTCCGAAGGAGGAAAGTATTAACTGTATTTGTATAGAAAATCATGTAAACATAATTATGATGATCAAGAGTTTTAAGTTTGTGACATATAGGTAAACTAAATTATCTATATTCCTCCATAAATTTTTTAACATGTCTGTTTTCATTTCGGATGACACACACTCAAAAGTTATTCAGCTCTACTAGTCGAAGTTAGAAACAGAAAATGATGATCATCAGTAGTATGATTAAACTTACTGTGAAGATGAACGAATTTTATCAATAATCATACTTTTTTATAGTATAAATATAAGTTATATATTTCTTCGTTGAAGAGATTTCTGCGAGATGGAAGAAAATGAGGAGGTCGCCTAGGGTCGACGTTATTGAATTGCATTAATTCTCAAATTCACTATACCAATTCAGACTTTAATTTGAACATATTACACATCTTCACTAGATGAGATATATTTCCACCAAGACAGTTTCTAAGGTAAACTTGGGTAGCACGAGGATGCACCCTGAATATAATAGTTACTTCATAATATCTTCAAGTTTCTTCATTAAAGAAATCTTCTTCCAACTTCCAGCGTAAATAATGATGATGGATGTGTTTCCTCAAATAGTTCTTACTGCAGTCAGTATATGCCTTTGGATGACTTTCGTACCGTTAAAGAGCAGGTGCTACTGACAACACTTGCAGTAGGGATGTCATATTTCAACAAACAAAAACAAATTTAACACGCTGCATTACAGAGAATAAACACATAATTTTCTAAACTTCAGACCTTCTGCGGACTGCTGCACCAGAAACAGTTATTGGTTAGTAAGAATATTCGACAAAAGCTGTATCATCAAAAAAATTTAACTTCGATGAGACACCTCTTTTCGTTCGCAAAGCGAGTATATAATATTTCAATTTTATTTTTAAAAACCGTTTTAGTTTTAAAAGCAAATATTTTGGATACTGCTTAGACGTATTGGCATTATTTTAGAATTTCCCAAATAGGAAATAATCTTAAGTTATTATTTTTATACTACACGGATAAATTAATATACATTGAACTTGCTATCAAATAAATAATTGTTGAAAAATATTTTAGCGGTTGTTTTTGGTAAATAGATCTCATAAAATGTATAAATTCAGCATTGAAACAACAAATATTACTATCACTGTTGTAAATTTAATTAGTGTGGGTTATGTTCAGGAATAGGTTGTGGTAAAATCATATTTTACAGCCAACATGCTGCAGTCATCTGGATGTATATCATTGATGGGTAGCTTCATTTGACAGCAGTTTTCATACAATTTTATTTTCTCTCATCCATAAGGAAAAATCAACGTAAGTATATCATAATTTCTATAATTATACAAACTTTTTGTATGTACGAAATAAATGTTCTATCGTCAGTGAGAATGAGATGGCAACATCTACAGTATTAATATATAGTACATTTTATGTTAAAATAAAATTAATATGAATCGAATCAAATCCAGTCTCTCAATTTTCATTTACGCATTATTTTACTTCTCCCTTATTCATTTAAGATCAAATATTCTAAATTCAAACTAAACTGACTTTGTATATGTAGTATCAGATAAAATAATAAACCTCTTCCTGATTACGATACTCAGAATTATGAATTGATGTTGGCCTTGTACTCTTCACTCTTCTTATTTTCATAATTCCTAAACATAAAAGATGAAACATAAATTCTTTTGAAAAGGAGAAGAGCCAAAGAAAAGAAAACTGATGAACAATTTCCTGCCACGAATATATACAATATATCGAACAGAAAAGCACTTCAAAGCTAGAGAGAAGAAAGAATGAAAGAAATAACAATCGGAATATAAAAAAGTGACCTAGATATATCATAATGGCGGCGTTCCCCTACCCATTCCAAATTATTACCTGCTGCATCTTATAACACAGAAATTATTATATTTTATTTTGCAAGAAATGACGGCGTATGCTTCTCTTTGATTTATGAAATACGCGTGGAAGGGTATACAAGGAGGTCCACGAGTTTTTTGCTTCTCCTTACGCACTCGAATCTGTCCTCTGTCGGAGTTTTTTTTTCTTCCAAAAAAGAAGAAAAGAAAAGAAAAAGAAAAAAACTGTCAGGTTACTGGTGTTCATCACAACGATTCAAGAAGTTCTACTATTGCTGTTGGATATGTAATTATATGCGAAAATTAAGGTAACTGATATCATGTCCCTATTGCGGAGAACACTCAGAAATATATTATTTTTATACCTGTTTCTTACATTTTCCTTTGGCGAATAAATAAGGGCATCGTGATCACCCCTTGACAAGGGTTATTACAAACGAAAATTTTATGAATTTTTGTAATTTTTTAATAATTTATTCCTTGTTATATTATTTAACAATACTGTAAACATGCATAATTATACATTCTCATTTATTGACGAAAAATCAGATAGAGTGCAAAACATGTTCTTAGAGTTATTGGAGGAGCACGGAAGACAAAGATCCCAAATTCCAATAGCAGAAAAGTAATAAAATACTTACAGTAAAAAGAAAACTGGATGTAAAAACAATATTTTATAAAATTAACAGTCCTATTAATGGTCAAAACATTTAATCCTACAGATAGGTCACAAGTCATTTGTTATTATTGAACGAAGACTATGTCATTTTAATTAAAGTTATGTGTATAATTGTACAGAATTTGTGTATTTACAAACGGTCTTGTTAGATCTAATCAGATATTTTGCTTTTATTTTTTCATTTCAAAAGTCAATTCTAGTCAGAAGCATTTTTTGTGAATCTACTCTCAGCTGTATTATGTACTTACAATTCATTGAATGCCTCCTGAGCATTTGTTAATAAGCGAAAGCACGAGCTGCCATCAATGACAGTGAATAACTTGTTTTTATTTGTGCCTTTAGGACTTGATATATATTACTTCAGCACACCCTTGAATTCAGAGGGGATTATAAAGGTTTCACTTATACTTATGTCAATGTTGCTTTTCATTTTATTTATCGGATAGAACAACTAATGACTTTACAACTGAATGTCAACCAATTTTCCATACAGTTATATTAAGATATATTGTAATTTTTATGTATATTATTGCCTTGTATTTTCTACATTTCTAGAACAATCTTTAGTCGCATAACCGTTGTTTTAAACTATAGAAATCAATTCTCACCAGTCCATCATTATTTGACAATATATGGAATTCAAAAGAGACAAGAGAAAAATAATCAAATTATAGAGTGTTCCATTTAGTTCGATTTTTTCCGTCAATCTAAGATGAGCTCTGTCTCTAAATGAATTTCTGAATTGTGCTATAGGTTTGTAACCAATTTTGAATGCATTATATTTTCTGCTGTGAAACCCCTGATAATAACAGCAAAATGTTTGCTTGATAAATTTAAGTGAGAATGTTGCAAGAAATCGTAAACAAGATGAAAATTTTCTGCTGTTCAAAAAACTAACAATCCACAGTAAAATGCCTTTGCTGTCATATGAATATAGAAAGTATTTAATTTCGATGAAAATAAATATATACCGGCATACCTTACATAGTAAATAAATTATTAATGACAAAAAATATTCATGAGTCAGTTGGACGTGGGTTCGTATCCCACCGGACGTATGAATATTTCTTGCCATTAACAATTTATTTACTATCTAAGGTATGTCAGTATACATTTATTTTCAGCGTATTTAATTCCCTTACGCTTTAGTAATTGCTATTTAATTTCATTCGTAGATCAAGTTATAAAGAAACATAAAAAATATTTATGGTAGGCTACAGAAATAATGTACCTCTGCAAAAGGAACCCTTTTCCATCACCCATGAGTTCCTTGGGGGCAATAAACTACCTATATCACAGCAGAGACATTTTATAATCACAAATATATTTATATCCGGAACATTATGAGAGAACTTGAAGCATGATTAAACAACAAGTAATGAATGTGTTTCTTAATAAATTACATTTCATTTCACATAGCTTAATAACTATTCAAAAGGTGCATCACGCAACCAATCAATTAAATACAAATTTAGTCAACGTATTTTTGTGAGCGGTATTTAAAGCGAGAAGCTGTCTATATTTCATTGTTATTCTTAGCAACAAATTGAGATCCGTCTATTTCTTTGTTAGTATAATTAAGGAAGTCGTCTGGGCTAAGCATTAGTCTTTGTTGAGCACCTTGCAATGCGTCCACCTGACCTTTCAAATGGTACGACAACACCTGTACTCGTAGTATCAAGACTCACAATCAGTAGGAAAAGGTACTTTTGGATGGATAAAGTAGCAGCTGAAACTAAAACGCTGCTTTCAATAATTATTGGAGCACACAAAGACACATTCAACTTCAAATACTTTTACAACAACGATAAATTTTATATGCCTGTTTTTTTCGTTACGTGAGGACTTTTATTGTATTCGCGGTTTTTCCTGTTACATATGCGGATGTCGAAGAATTCTTTGGGGCACCTGCTGTCACATTAGCGTATATTGATGAGTCTTATTTGTTTACATTAAAATAATTTATGTATTTTATCCTTGCATAATCTAAGAATTAGTTGGATTTCAATGGTACATTAATTGGCTATATGAATCAATTGGAAAAGAGTTTTTTTCCTTATATTTGAAATAAGTAATTAATTTATTTTTACATGGTATGGTATATTTTACTCACATTCAATGTTATAGAAAATCCTCATAATGGAAATGGTATCAACAAAAAAATTATTCTATACCATATATGTATTGCAACCGAAATAAAGCAACTTCAATGTAAATATAACATCCTGTTGATTAATATATTCTGTAATAAATGGCTAGCCATGAAAAAAGTGTGAGATTTTATATTATTCTAACAGATTTATCTATATTCGAGACAGATGTACTTCTGATTAAAAATGCAAAATCAAACGAATATTAATTATATCTGTTTCAAATTTGCTCTTACACCATAGTGCAAAAAAACAGTCCGTCAGATATACTTATGTTGAACAAAATGCTATATACAAATACTAAAATAATAATAATGCTGTAATAACATACAAAACATACATTTGCATAAGACAGGCAGCTGAACGTCATAAAATTTCCGTAGTCAGGCCTACTTTTAAATTGACCAGTGACCAACGCAAGCCTTAAATCCTCGGTACACCTGTTCCTTTTTTTCTCTACCATCCAACATCGTTAAGAAAGTTAGTGGTGAGAAAAACTACTATTTCGAAGAATGACTAATTTGATTATTAGAAAAACTGCAGCAGTCTTACCAAAGGTGCTCCTTATTTCGGGAGCAAAAAAAAACTGTTGGGAATAAAACGGAAGGGAAAAAAGAGCCGCGCAATATGGGTCTTGGGAATTGACTGACACAAGTGTTATTAATGAAGATTATAGGTTGTACATCTATTGAACTTTGCTATTATTAGGCAGCGGGTTGCATAACGTATGCGTGTTTCCACTTTTGAAAATATGCAGGCAGATGCGGTCAGAAAAAATGGAGTAATGATTATTATTCTCCCACACTTCATGAGGAGTTTTCTACATATTTTTCATATTTTCTAAAGTTGAAAATTATATGTATTCGTGGAAAGATGATGGTTTTATTTTGAGGTACGGCATGGTGTGAGAGGTTCTCACTACAAGGTAACAACTTGGTAATTGGAAGCTGTGAAATTATAAAATATTTAGTAATTTCATCTTTTTGAAGTGCTGCTCCAACACTTAACAGGGAATTGTAAAATGATACAGGGAATTGTAAAATGATATTTCGATTTATCTTATAGTTTAACTTTTTTATTTGCTAAAAAAATGAATACTACGAATTTCTTTTATTGTTTTCTCCGAATATTTGAAAACCGAAGTTCAAAAATATGCCAATTTGAAGAACTTAATATGAAATAAACATCAGGAGAAAGAAAGGTTTGCACCGTAATACCCAATATAATGAACTAATGTTATTTTAGGTAATATTTCAAGCAATGATTTTACCATTAAAACACTGATAACAATATTCCGTTCTCCACAGTGGTACTATAGGGAAAACAAAGTCACGTTTTCTAAATTTATTGCAGGTTACAGCATTCTCTTTAGATTTACTTTAGATCTCTTTAGATATATCAGTACCATATATTTAATACACAATATTAAGTAACTTTATTTTTAATCGCATATTATCTAACAAATTCACAATTTTTTTTCCTATATTCGTGCTGACGAGAGCACTTTAAATTTTATTATTCTGTAATTTTTTGTTATATTTATGCTCCTTAATATATTTTAGCCCTTCATAAATGAAACTAACACTATTTAAATTTTGAATCTGTACGGGCTTGTTCTCTAGTGATAGATTTTCTACTTTGACCTGCACCCAAGCAAGATTTGTCACTTCTTCGTTCTCGCTATCTTGTGGTATATTTGGAAGGTTCGGTGGATCAGAAATCATCGAAATACATCCTCTAAATCTGCTGTTTTCATCATTGTGACGAATATTTCTAATAGAGGGAAATGTCCTAATCAAACCACGTTAAAAATGAGAATTTATTTTAAATTATTATTCTCGTTTTGCTGTGTTTTAACAAATAATATTATGGCTGTTGAAGGATCATTAGTTTTTTAATTGATATTATAATTATGACAGTCATTTATTACATTACTATATTACAGAAAGAGCCCATCGTTTCCTCTGGGTTTCATTATAAAATATTTTATTTCAAAACTTTCTTTTAGAAATAACTCTCAAAAGAGAAAATTAAGGGAAATGGAAAATGTTAAATTGGTCGATTCGTTCAAATTTGAGATTCCTGACATTTCACTAAAATTTACTTATGATATAAAAATGTCTTACTCCGATTTTGGCTTTGTAACTGCTTTCATAAAAAAAATTATCCCCGCTGGCAAGAATTAAAAAGTCGTCATTAGTCACCTTTAAGTGTAATTATGGTTGATTGGAAAGAGTATAAACGTACTTGTTCGGAAGAAAGCGATATTAACGCATAATCTCGTATGAACATGTAACATTACTATTAACTAGTAGACAACTTCAAATTATATTACCGAATTAATTTTACATCCTCAGTACTTTCAATGTTCAACCTCTTTCAACTCTAGAGAAATTGGTATAATTATATAAGATGAATTTAAAATACACTTTAAAGTTCTCACTCAAGTAACTGCAATAATGTTATGCAATAAATTTAAAATATCAATAACAAATTTTAGTAGGAGCTTTTAATTATACACTCTAAAGTTTGGGAATTTCTCAGTTCTATCATACCACACAGGGTCGAATGTAGGGGGAGAACACTCAATTCTCAATATTTATTAAGAAGTTATTTTTGCCCATAAAAATTTGCTTTACACTAAAAAATGTTTAAAATTCCTTCTTTTTCCAATAAAACTGTAAAAATTTTGCGATCATTCTGCACCCTCACATCTTTTTTATGTAAGTTGTAAACTCCCCTCCCCCCCCCCTGGAGAAATCCTATATCAGGGCCT
>JAQIWE010001219.1:0-16720 GCA_034698565.1 Campodea plusiochaeta
GGTAGTACAGGCAAGGCGTATAACTTTTCAAGATTTACAGTACGAGTATACCGTTTGTATTTACTCTCCTGATACAATTACATCTTTATGTTATTATGATTAAACGATGGGTGTCTTCTGGACTTATAATAAGTATGTCAATGAACGATTTTGTTATGATAATTTGTTTTTCTATTGTATTAATCTTCAACCTACACTAAAGTAAAACTGTAGGTGATATGTTATATATCCTTTACCTCATCTCAGCACTTACGTAAGAAAGCAACTGTATTTGTTTTGTGCTAATGGAAATACTAATCCAGTAGAGAACACAACATTTGCTTAATACCACAACGCATTATTCAACTCATCTTCTTTTCTTTTGTTTACCGCAGGAAGTAAGGATATATAGGAATTTATATTCTGTATAAATCGCATCATTAAGACTTACTTTTCTTTCTTTAACTTCATTTCTTTCCTTCTTCTTCACAAAAGAATTATGTCCATTAAAATTAAGTACCTCATAGATGTGGAAAAAAAAACATCAATCCAGTGCTCTCTCTCTCTCTCTCTTTTTATTTATTTAATATACTGCGCCGAATATATCATAAAAAAAGGGCAATGATTTTTAAATGTTGTTTTAATATTCAGATTCATGCACATATTTATTTGCAACTTTTATCCACTTTAAGATAAAATCATTTCTAGTTTTACAGTTTTATGTCTTTCTTTCACAACAATGACACAAATACGACGTATATAATCACGTCACGAAACATCTTTGGAGTTATATTTTTGAAGCTAGCAATAATATTCCGTAATAAGTATTAATAATGACTGAATAATTTCTGCAAATATAAAGTAAGAAAGATATATTTTTAAACGTATTATAACTTATTCTGTAACTCACAAATATCTTATGAAATGTATAATACTATTATGACACCTTATCAAAAGGTCAAATAAAACGATTTTTGTGTAGTCTTTTTTCTTTTCTCGAAATATTTTGAAGTTGTTATTTTCATTTGGAAGGGAATTTTGCAAAATTTTGTCAATGAATAAATTTTGAATCGACTTTATTAAAGAAGCTAATATGACATTACCACTGGCTTTTTCCAGACCACCCCACAATAGTTTAAAGAAATGTGTTTAAAATACTAACTCGTACGATAAAATACAATAATGTTAAAAATTTCTATATTGGATTGTTCCTCACATTTTCAACACAAGTTATAGTTTTAACAACAGTATACTTCATTTCTACAGACAGACAGTAACATTAATGATGATTCATGGAAAGATCAAACACCTTTTTATATCACTCACAAATCATTGAAACCGATGAAAGCATTCTATTCAAATAATCGACCCTATATTGATTGAATAATATACATAAAATGTAGAATAGATGAAAGAGTGACAGTTATGATGAGACTTTTGCTCCCTGATATTCTCATTGGTGACACCGGAAATGATTATTTTTCCTTTGCTCCTGGCTGGTATGGTATAGCTGAGGCACTGACGCGAGAAACCTTAATGACTTTTAATTATTAGCGTAGTAAATTGAGTGGGAGAAGAGAAGAAATGAATCTCATCTTGAGGGGGATAGTATCATCTTCGCTATGATTTATTATGGAAG
Source organism: Campodea plusiochaeta (assembly GCA_034698565.1). Taxonomy (NCBI): domain Eukaryota; kingdom Metazoa; phylum Arthropoda; class Diplura; order Rhabdura; family Campodeidae; genus Campodea; species Campodea plusiochaeta. The sequence goes on from JAQIWE010001219.1 coordinate 1,619, forward strand.
GCGATGAAAAAAAACTTTTAGGAAGCTGATTTTTGATGATTCAGCTTTAAGTTGTTTGTTTTCTATGACTACAGCCCGCTTTCTATATAGGTAACTGCTAGTTATTATTTTGGGATTTAAGTTATTTAGATATCAGAATATGTTAATAATTTCGTAATGTAAAGGATAGTGAGCTTTCCCTTTGATTCTATCAATTACATTTAAATTATTACAACAACTATAATTATGATAATATTTACGAGGAGTGAAAATTGAACAGGATAAATAAGTTCAGGAAATGTACTGTATATCTTTTGACGTCATTACATCTTCTGGTAAATAGTTTTGTGCATCAATCAAGCCATTTATGTGCTTGGTTATGATTGTGATATATTTTATAGTTACAAATTGTTGCTTCAATAAAGACAAAACGTTTCTACTTTTGGGCATAGAAAGTTTAGGGTATCAAATAAAATAGCACTCACAGAACTGATTTTTTTTATGTTTTTGTTGAGACACATGGTAATTTTTCAGAGTCATAAAACAGATTTTTAAATTTCTTTAGTACACTGAATTACAATATGTTAATAGAACATAAAGATAGGTTTTATAATCACTCACTGTTATAGTGGATATGTAGGAAGTTGATATATAACTACATCAATCAATTCTCGTTCTTCATTTTGTGTTGAAATATATACATGATGCCTGCCTAGAATAAGCTGTAACTCAATTTTCACAAATAATTATGTGGGTTTATTTTCAACGGTGTACCGAACTACCAGTACCTATTAATACTACAGGAACAATAAATGTCGAAAACACCTTCAAAGGTATATTATCTCCACCCACACGAAAAATAGCCAACGAATCTTTTTTGGTTACAATGTATTGTATTTTGAATAACAAGGTGTTATTGATACTTATTCCTTCAACCGCTACATATACAAAGAAAACAAACCAATTTATGTCCAAGGCTGAGGAAAAAGAATAAATGAAATGGGGAATAACATATTGTTATTATTATTATAACCTTTCGCTAGTGGTTATTTTATTTGTACGACTGAACATTAATTTGCTTGAATCACATCAGGCAAAATAAAAACTGTACTGTGTAATGTCTGAATTTTAGTAGTAAATTGACTTTTAAAAAATATGGTCTTCGCAATGTGAAAAGAGCAAAAATTTCGGGCTCGGGCTTCGCCCTTCTGAAATAATTTTCTTTGATATTTACCGTTAATACAAAGCAGCTAGGCCCACTTCTATTTAACAAACATTGAAATAACTCTCTGACAATATTACTCTTTTTATCCAATGAAAAAAGAAATACGGTAGGGAAATATTGAATTCATAGGTCCTAGAGTGCCCACCCTCTTCACTATGATCTGGGCCTGTGCCCACCCAAACGAAAATGTATGGCGACGGTCCATATTGATAGTTTCTAAAAGATTTCACTGAGATTTCCTTCGTCATTGTTGTTTAATGAAGGGGATCAAACCGATACTGAACTTCTCTTCCACCCTGATCCTGAAAAAGTTATTCATCCCGCAGCGTGTAAGCTATACTTTCTTCATTATTTTTTTACATTCTTTTGTACTTTTGTTACAATTTGCATCTTTTTTTGTAGAAAGAAAAAATTAGCAATATAAAAATAATACTGTACAAATTATCTTATTTTCATTAACTATCCATTATATACACACAATGAACTCATAATTATATTATAGTTTAGGTTTCTCAAAAGCAAACTTTCTCCTTGCACTAACCACGTATTAATAAATAATACTAAAACTTCTACACCATTTATTGACAATTCCTTATTGTAGATTGGCAGGAAGCATAACAACTCAACTCGGGATAAAATATAACTTAATTCTATAACGGTATAAAGCTGATGTAATGTGAAAAGTTTTGACTGGAAAATGAACTCCCTGAGGAAAGAACGAAGGATTAACTATTATTAGCTCTGCTTCAGAAAGTCATGTTCTCGTGAGCTTGTTTAAACTTAACACGATTTTTTTAACAAGAGTAACAGTATAACCAGTAACTTTTTTCTAGTTTAAATATAGTAAAAATGATGTTGTTAACCATCATTCTCGATGTAATATTTATGCTGACATGTGGAAAAATAATCTGAAAACCAGCAAAATGTGATGTTAATTAGACAACCCTCATACAATTAAAGTTTTCCATTAATACGAGTGAAAAATCCATAAATGAAACAAAATTCTTTGTCAATATTTCAGCGAAGTTCCTTCACTATTATCAAAACGATATAAAATTTACAATTTGTAATGGAAAACTTTAACAATAATGAATCCATGCCTCTCAGAAGCTAAACCCTCATATAAAATAACATCTTAATGTATATACAGCTTAGTAGCTTTATATTTCCTTCGAAATTTAAAGGTTAAATATCCTGAAAATTCTCCTATTATATGTTATACACAATTGACATGTCAAACATCATTGAAATTTAAACACCTAAGGCAGAATGTAATGATTAAAAAAAAGCGATAAACTTTATGGGGATGTCTGAAGGTCAGCTTAACATTGCAGATTTTTTCTTATGAGGTATAATTATGTAATTTAGCAAATCATAATAGGATATCTTGCACTATGAACAGAGCAGTAGAAAACACGCAATGTAAGATGTGCATGTTCTAAAGTAAAGACTATCAAACCTCTTCAATTGAACTTCACTCAGGTAATAGTATACCTCTCTCTACCGTCAAGTTACACGAATGACTAGCGATAGACTATAGAGGATGTAGTAGGCGTACTGAACTCTACACAATAACTGTATAGGTACTTGGGCTGATGGATTATGCACTTGAAAAAAAAAATATCCCTTCTTCCCTTGATTTCTCTTCATTTCGTTCAATGTTGAAGATTATCTATGCAATTGGTGGAAAATTACATGAAAGCTGAAAATTTGCAAAACTAAAATTATTTGAAATCAAAACGGTATGGCAGTCTAAAACGAAATTACCTAAATTCCCGTGAAAGCTAACGAAATTAAACGAAACCTTGTGAAATCTTAAAAAAAAATTATCACGAAATCAAAACATTTCATTTCGGGTGATTTTGTTTAATTTCACTCAATTTTGTTGGACATTGTACAGTGATATTGCATGTGTAATATTTTTTTTCAGTTTATTTAAATATACGAACGTGAACTGTAAAGTAAATAATAATGCTTTCCACCTCTATGAATCTCTATACAGCTAGAGCAACCGGCTAGAGGTGTCGTTGTGTAGTTTCTTATGTGATAGAAATACACCGAGTATCTCTTTGCAGTCGGTTTAGCTATTCTACAATAATATTAATTCACTCATGAAAATTTTAGGGGAAAAAATATGTATCTAAGACAATGACTACTTTTCAAGCCTGTATGTTATTTCAAATGACATTTCCATTGATAGCTTGGCGTGTAATAGATGAACAATTGGACTATAAAATCCCCTCTAGAACAACGACTGTATAATCTGAAAATATTATTTATTTGCAATATTCAGGAATCAATACGATAAGTGCTGTATTAGAAAGTCGTATACACGAAAAAATTTATTATTTATTACTTACAACAGAGCGAAGTCTCTTGAACTTTCAAAAATAATGTTCATCAACATCAGCAATTTTTTAGAATTTCCATGTTTGACAATCTCTATGTAGACAAAATATTGAATATTCTTTTCGATTCAGTTTAAATTATGTATCTCTTATTCCTCAAAACAATTTAACTATATAAACTGTAAAATTATGCCTACAGCTTCAGAATTCGACAGCCAGTGAAAAACAACTCAGTTATGAATTACCTATACAAACAAAAGAGTATAGAAAAAAAGACTAGAGTTTGACTTTATAATTTATTCATTTCCCTTTCTATAGAAACCTTCACGAATTACCCACAATTCTTGGTCAGGAACTCCTTGTTGGCAAAAAAGAATTTTAAATGAAACTCTAATGCAAAATCTACCTTAATTGAATTTTTCTCTTAGTGTATGACCCTAGAAATTGAATAAGAAGAAGTATATAATTGTATTTCCTCTTTGTTTTTTTGCATATACCTAAAAGTACCTCTTCCTAAATTAGATAGTACAAATATTTGAAGTAGCTTTATCCTACAGAAGATCAGGCTATACGAAGGAAAAATCAATTGTGATCAGCATGAATGGAATATTTTACGTAAAAGTTGTTATCTGATGTTATATCAAATCGATATAGAGCTAACCTTTAAAAAGTTGCCTGGAGGCTATATTATTAATGATTATAGGTAATGAATGATTCCGATTCCAATATTTAAAAGTATTTTTGATTGATTGCTCTCGTGTGTTCAAGGGTAGAAGAGAAAAGTTTGAATTTACTTTAGTAGCGTCGAATAACAACCTATTAATATCCGGTTATACGCTTGTATTACGAAAGTATGTAATTTGCTTTCTTCCTTTAAGTAAATACTACTTTTGTATAAGTAATAATTTGATGACTTTATAGTATACAATATAGGACTATAAAGTTAAAAGTTTAATAATAATAATAATAGTGACTCCTTATATAATAACAACTCCTTTTAAGTGCAAAAGCAATGCAGTGCGAATTTAACGAGAATAGCGTTATTAATTAAAATGATGGATGATTTATAATAATATTGTAGCAGTAGCAATTATATTTACTCTTTTCGTATTCAATTACAGAACAGGAGAGTCTTAAATAACTTATTCGTGTTTATTGCACACACGCTAGAATGTTTTGTAAAACTGATGTATTCGCTAGATTTTGCAACTTAAAAAGTAATGACATCGATACAACTCGATACAACTGTACGATACAACTGTTTTATTAAATATAGTATATTCAGATTATGTTGATAGGATGATTTTTGTAATAGATATTTCAAATTAAATATGTACATTTTTTACATAAGGTTTTGTTAAAGTTTAATGTTGAAATTGAAACAGAACTTTTATAAACGCAAAAAGAAAAAAAAAGTAAAACTAAGCAACAAATGAAGTTCTACAAACGTTGTATCCTCTTCTTTATTCGTGGAATAAATATGTATAAGAAAATCTGCCGGTTGTCCTACATTTGTAAGAATTCACTCATATACTAGTGTAAACTTTTCTGTTTCTTTTTTTTTTTTGAAGCGAAAATTGTTTGTTATTCTAATGTTTGCATTTCATGTTGCGAAGTTGTAAGGTTTAAAATGAAGTACGTTGTTGGCTCAAAATTCTCTTTTTTAAAGGATGCGGTTTCATGCATTACGATGTATGAGGATAATAAAATAATCGATTGTGTACGCTGCAAGACAAAAAAAAATCTACTTCTTTATAAACGTGTTTATAATCCTTGGAGCAAATGTTATGAGTTTTTTTTTTTTTTTTTTTTTTCAGAAAATATTCAGGAAAATTTAACTTTAGAAATAAACCCAAAATTTTCTTTTCTGTATGAGAATTCACAAGGAAGATTTAAAATACGAAAATATACACAAAATTTATATTAAATTATGAAACGTAAATATAGCCTATTTTAATTTTTTTAAGAGTTTGTAAAATTGGAACACAAACATTAACTATATTCGCAAGCAAATAGTCATCAGTTTTAGTAAAGTGATTTCTCTGAAGGTTAAATAAAGCTTTTGAGAACACAGCCAGTCATTTCTTAAAATATATATATCATTTTATAACTAGCATTATTTTTATCCTAGATGGAAAACGAACTCAGAATGAGCACAGAAAACTGATGTACCCTACTTTTAAAAGATAATGAGTCCCAATGTAGTTATCAATATTGTAAATGAGGATATCAAATACCTCTTTTATCACTACATCAACCTGTACTTTTTCTTAGTCATGCAATTCTTAATTAATGATTCCGGAAGTATTCCTTTAGAGAGTAAGTATTGGAAAAAGAGAGAGAGAGGAAAAAATTCTCTCTTTCTACATTATTTATGAGTAGCGATAGCAAAAGTCAAGTAATTACAAATATTATCTCTGTATCAGTTAACACCATTCTATAGGGAATGCATGGTCATTTATTACAAAGTCTTAGCTTTTTAAAAATGTTTGTTTTGTAGGTCAGTATAATGATATCTACACTAATGTGGGAGGGAAAAAAAAGTTTTCATCCTGATAATGTATGTAACCATAGTGCATCAATTCTCATGCGGTGCGTATAATATACAGGGGTATAGACGTACTGTGCTATTAGTCTTCATACCTTATAGAACACGTAACGTATCCGGTGTGGAAGAGTCAATTTAGGTGATTGCAGTCTGTTTCTTACTTTATAAAAAAAAGAATTCAAGGGGAAAATAAATTTATCAGGTAATTTGTTTGTTTTTTATTTCTAATGTGTGGTAAGATCTCACTTGCTACATGATCGTGAAGAGTTCATTTCTTACCTGTAGAAAACATGAATGTAAATTAAGGTACTATCTTTAGTGGAAATTTATTATAGTTCACAATGGTAATATACAATATTCATACAAAAATATCAATTATAAGAATCCGTTGACAGAATACGACATTACTTTGGAAGTATGAGTAAACTAATGCAAGTCCAAGTAACACGTACTTTTTAATACAATTTGTTGTACTACATATTCTCTATATATTTTACTTTCTAAAAATGAAAGAAAGAATATTTTATTTGGCTAGCTATAGTACCACACCTTCCTTAGTTGCGATTATGAATTTAGAACATAAGGAAGAAAGTATGCTGAAATAAAGAAAAATAATACTAGCGGAATAAAAATGGTTCAGTATTCCACAGTGACATTACTAAGTAATAAGAAACTTTAAATATTAATTCCGCTCTTTTTGCTGGGTTGATCCATTAATTTATTTCTTCCAAAGGGATAAGTTCTAAGTATAAAATAGCTCGTTTAACTGTCGGAGTAAAATATGTAGCGTAAAAATTCCCTTCTTAATCAACATCTCTTGCTCTCTCTGTATTTGATGTTAGAAATTAAATTGATGCCGAGCACTGCGAAGGCGTTGCACTGATTTTTTTTTTTCTAAAATAAACTGAAGGAAGACCTCTACAGTATATCCCATCTAATTAAAATCCGCCTGATTATAAAAATGCCTTCTATATAGTATAAGTAACGGACAAATTGTTAAGCTCCTAGTACTACAATCTTTTGTTCTCTCTGCTACAACGAGTTACTGAATTTACTAAAAAAATATGATTTTAAGAAATGATTTGAAGTCTTTGAAGAGAAAGTTGTGAGTTTAAATTTCTGAATGTGTTATTGGTTAAAGATAAAAATAGTTCAGTAACTATATTTTGAGATATTTATAAATAAATAACTGAAAACTGGTACAACTACGTCGTACATAATGTGTGAATTATTGATTTCTAAATTAACGCAAGTCATTGTCAGCAAATATGTTTTTATTTCAAAATATTTACACAAAACTTATTTCCAAACTCTAATGTTCAGAGTATAGAAAAAATAAAATAATTTCTTTCTCTAATTTCACAAATTAAATATTTTATACGTTAATATACGTTAACTTTAATATTTGTACTTGAACTTTATATCAATTAAAATTGTAAATAAATACCGTTGTCATGTATTGATTGTTATTCTCAGAAATAGTGAAATTTTTCTCATTTTGAAATCTAATAAACTTTTATGCCATATTTTCTAAATAATTTTTGGGTAAATTTATTTTTATTTACTTATCACACGAGTTCTTATTGTGTAATTTTCATCATCTTTCAATTGCTTTATATCACTATAGGGTCAATACATTTAGACCAGCTATCTGCATCGCTTATCCACTTCTGAAAGTGTCAGAAAAGTCAGAATTAATAAATCTTTCCTGGCGTGAAAACGTACTGCTGAATTAAATATTACACAACCATATAAAGTCATCAATTACAAAGTTAGAATCATATATAAAATCATACGTCATTTGATAGAAAGATCTCCAGTATGCTTTAAAGGTAGATCTACAGGATGTTTTGGAACTGAATTCAACAATGTGGGTTGTAATATTTCGCAGCATTATAAAAGAGGGGCTCGATTCATAACTTTAAAAATATTTTATTTCTTTTCACTTTCAAATACAAAGCAGTCGCCTCTGCCTGATAGTTGGAGTTCAGGCTGTGAAGCTAGATGTCCCGGGTTAGATCAAAGTTGGTACCAAATTATTTAGGTGTTGCAATACCTCCTATCCTAATTTAATGAGTGATATTCTTGAGATAAATATCTACAGAAGTGAGATCATTTATATTTTTACTTTCAAATATAAAGAATATACCTTATGCACTGAGTTAGAAAAAACATTAGTTAAAAACCTTTTCACTTAAAATCCTCATTGAGCAGACTCATCAATTTCATAAACACAAAAACTATTTTTTTGTTAAATAGACGGAAAATATTCTTGCCTTTACGCGGGTCCAATCATTCAACGTCCCCATCCTCTTTGTAAGTATTGGGCTTTATTCTTTTTTTTAATGATATAGTTTCATTAATTTTGATTAATGAAACTATATCAAATTATTTCCTTTCATTCTCCTTTATTAATGTCACGGCTTTCGGTGTTGAAAGTAATCATATATATGCAACACATCAACAAAAGTTTAAAACGTAAAAAAATATCTATATATTGAAAATTATTTTTCTCTGCGGTTAAACAGCAGGAGTGAATCTCAAACTGTAATGTTACGGACACCTGACATGTAAAACAAAAACTTCAAATAACTCTATTTCATGGATATGCGTACAGTTAAATAATCCTTTTGAAATACCGCGTCGGTTTACAGACTGTACAGTAATTGCATTTACTTCCTGTTACATTTTTAGATACATAAACATTTATTTGTAAAAATTTAATTTTCTTTGAACTGCGTATTTTACTATTCTGTAAAACAATTGGCAATGAAATGTGTATACACGGCAAGCACTCCAGTAAAAATATTGATTAGCTGTATGTTTTGTTTCCATATGCCAAATAGTTAATAATGTTTGAGTAACCATATATTATTCATAAGGATAGTAATATCTCTAAGAGCCTTCAACATGAGAAAACATATTTACCTAATGATTACTCAGCATAAAACATCAATTATAATTAAATTCAAATAAATCAAATCAAATATCACAGAGTTAATTTCCTTTCAATTTAATAGCAAATAACTCGTCGCTCGTAATACCTTAATAAGTAATATAATTATATGCTATTTTTATTATACAGGGTGATTACAAATTTGGTTTTACTTTTGACATATTATGACATTATTAAAATAGTTAAGTATTATAAGCAGAAATTACATCCACGTATTTGATGCGAATGTAATGGTAAGACCAAGTTGTATAGCCGATTAGAATAAGTTGCAAAATTTCACAATTTTGGTCATGTTTTTCTTCTAACAATATAGTCAACCAGAACCGTATTAAGGTTTTGCGGGGCCCTAGGCCAATCATTTCCGTGGAGTATGTGGTAAATTTTAATATATGAAATGGTATTTTTTTTTTGTTAATGTATACAGTTGGAAAGAGATCTACTAATGAAATTTTGTGATCCGGACAAAGGATTTTTGTAAGGGAGGGGCCCAAACAAGAAGGACGAAATTTTTACTTTTTTATGTAACAAACAGTAATATTTCGATCGGTTTTAAAAATATGCGGAAATTTTAATGAAAATTGACCTAATTTTAAGGAAACTTTGCACATTTCAATAAAGAAATACAGGTTTTAGATGTTTTTCAACTTTATTTGACTAATATTTTTTCTTTATTTTGTGATATTTTCTAAAAGTCAAGTCCTTTTCCTCACTTTTATTCTTTTAACGAAAAAGTTATAATTTTGAAAAAATTCTTCCATTTTCAAGAAACTTTTAATATTTTCATAAACTTCCCCTTTTTCAATATTACACAATCACCTGTATTATAATACACCTCCGCGGTGGCTGGCCATAATAGTAAACCTGAGCTATTCTTTTTGTTTGAATAATCAAAATACCACTAATTTTGATCATAAATGCAAAATGAAATAAATACTAACGTCTAATACAAAATAAATTAAGATTATATAATTATATGAAAATCATATTTCCTTCTGTAAATGTTCTATGAAGTGTGCAGGCAAGATTGGTCAGTTTCAATATATTTCTTCTCCATTGCTATTTTTCATTTCTTTCTTTCTCTTTTTATTTTTTTTACGGGCGCGGGGGCCTTTCTGACAGCGGGGCCATGGCCTTCATTGCCTATTGGGTAATACGGCCCTGTAGTCAACTGATTCCTGTGATCATGATTTTTACGTGCATGTAAATAATTTTTATTTACAACGTTATAACAGCAATACTTGATGTGTTCCATTCAATTCTTTCTGAATAATAATGTTTTCTAAGTTGAAGACAACATTCCTATCTAAGTAAGATGCACAGTGGATGAACACTCTCACATCCATGTGTGTTCAACTTCGAAAAATTTATTGTTCAAAGTTACTGGATGGATTATTAAATATTATGGAGTACTTTACACTCCACAATATTTAGTAATTTAAGACTACCTAACATCAGAATAAATAAATATATCATGAATGTTGAAAATCATCAATGCGCTGTGAATATTGGAGGAGGAAAATGACCATTTTTGTAACATTTTAAATTCTAATATAAAATCAAATTGATCTTACGATTCTTTACTCACTTTATAATCTAGCTGTATATATAAATTCCTTCAGCGTTTCTACACAATGTTAATAAAGAGTGATTCCGAACATTTCCTCCTAAAAAAAATCTGTGTAGAAATAACATCACCTAACGTGCCAAATGGTCCCAAACGACAGCCCGATAAAGTGGTACTACAGAGTGAAATCTATCAAGTGCTTCGACGCTTAAATAACATAGCAAAAGATCAATGAAGAAGTCAAGAAGTACTATAATCATTATACCGGTATGTAATTGTCAAGGCTCTCAGCGAAAGAAATTCGTTTTTCTAATAGAAAACGAGATTATATTAGATCCTGAAAATAATTTTGTTAATTTGACATCCTTTTCACTTTGATAGAGTACTCGAAACATAGCTGCAGAGGTAATTATTAATTCAACGTTTTCCTTTTTAAAAATTCAATTTAATAAGCAAATACATAAAAGGAAAAGAGAAGTGGTTAAAATGATCCGGACCGGAGAACACTTACCTTAGAGAATACTAATCTTCAAAGAAGAAAAATTGAATATTTTTCGCTTTGATACATTTTAAAGAGGTAGCTCTGTAATCGTCAGAGGATAGAGTACTTCAAATTTAGAAATTAAAACTTCTCTTAGTCTTGGTCTCATCCTAACTGGAGCATTATATTAATCTGAATTCATTTTAATTAACATAATTACTGTTAGAAAAGTGATAATAAAATACTTTGTTTTAATATGGGATGCTTATACATGTATATACTTGTATTATTATGGAACATTACTTACAGTGTAAAGCGTCAATTTCAGAACAGAACGTATGAGCAAGTGATAAGTATACAAATGAAGATACTTGTTAATCAAATTGAAATGTCACTTCACAATTACCATTATATGTTACAAAAAAAAATCGAAATAACCTCAAAGTAGAGGTTATGTAAACGCAGCAAAGTACTTGTAAATGTTGAAGTTGTTTTTTGTACTTTTATACAGCAAACCACATCACATAGTACCGTTTGACAATGCTCTACCTCAGATATTTTAATCATTTACAGTTTCTTTTTTCACTGAGATTGAACTTGTTTTACTAAAAATATTAAATCACATAATAAATTCAGATGAAATCACATGTTGTATGTAGCATCTAGCAGGACAAAATATTTTCCACTATGACAGTATAATTTTTATTAGTAAAGCGTTTACTTTATTCTATACTTTAAGAGCCCTCTACCCGAAATTAAAATTCAGAGAGGCCGAAATTTGAAATTTGTATTACTCACCAAGTAAGGTCGCAAATCGTTATTTTTATTTTGGAATGCATTCGTTATGATAATATTCAAATATATTTGTGAAAATTCACCCGACTAATAAACAAAATTGCCGCCTGTAGAGACAAAAAGTTTCTTTTGTTTAATGCTAATTATAATTTAACAATTGATAGGAGCTTAAAGTATGTAGATTATTCAAGTTATTATAACAACTAAAATGTATTAATGAAAAAATTTCTTCTGTTATTAAAAAGAGTTCAGGGTTTCGTTTATATTTTGTATTATTAGTTGAAGTACAAGTTAACAAGTAAAGCAATTTTATAGTTAAAAATATATGAAAATCACTTAGTCAACTCTGTAAGCCTTGTTTCTTAAAAAAAAAGCAAGAGTTGACAGAGTGAACAAGGAAATCATTTGAAATTATACGTTTTTTTAGAGAACATATTATAAATTTTCATTTGCACAACTTATCAGATCAAAGAGTCAAACTTCAATTTTTTGTGTAACAATCACTGTATGCAATATACAATAATATCATTATGAAATATACTTATAGAGTGTTATGAAGCATTTTGAATAATAAGCGCAATAGTAGTGTTCAGCACTGTTAAGGGTTATTCCATGTGTAAAAATAATTTATATTCTAGACAACCGGTCAAACAAATACGACTATATCGACCTTGAGTATATTTCTTTCGTAACTTCTCTTTGCTATAATATTCTCGTACATGGAATGATCCCTTCATATACAGTAGTACAGGTATAGTGTACTTCAAACAGTAGTATAACTGGTAGCGTAAATATACTCCAGAGTTCTCGTGAGACCATTTTAAACTATTTGATCTTATAGATACTTTGATGTTGTAATCGACTGGAAAAAGTGAAATTATTGCACGATTCAGTAATCAGTATGTTATTTCATATCATGTCACTTTTGGAATTCAAAGGAATATATAATATATTTATGTTTTTGTATAGATCAGGAATTACTTTAAACCATTACGTACATGTAATGTGCGATTCATGAAGGAATTTATATAGAAAAGTCGAATTAAAAATGCAGGGACTCTTCTGGGTAGTTTTGCAGTTTACATACGTGTAAGATTTCTATAAGGAGTGATAATTCAAGCTCAGTCGACAGGAGTCTTCTTGATAATCTGGAATAGAGGCTCGGACAGTCGGACTATAATAGTCTCGGCTCGATTATAAAAGGCTCGTTATACGATTGTCTCGGAAAGGACTTGTCTGAAATTGATCCGGCTCATAAATGACTAGTAAAAGGATAATAGAACGAAAAGTTTTTCTGGGGTTGCTTCGACGTGTAGGGTCTCAAGTCTCTTCTGGGTTAGGACGGACTTATAGAGACTCGACTCAACGAAAAATGCTGATCTCTACAAGAATAGTTAGAAACCCTAAACGCTCATTTTTACTTTTTGTACTTACATTAAGACAGTGTACAACAGTGTTATTATTTTTATTACCAGTATTTCATTAGAAGTTATTTTTTTATTTTTTTTATAGGGATTGTAGTTCGTTTCACTTTAATTGTGGTCCACTATGACAATGGGGAACACGCTGTTATGCTAATATATCGTAAATGTATCAATCTTTAAAATCAAATTCATGTAAGATCTTCATTATTGATAGTATTATTCAATTTAGGTATGTCAAAGTTGTAGATATTTAGGAAATATTATCAGAACAACACGTCATTCAGGTACAAGAGTTGAGTATAATTCATGTGAAACGAGCAATCGATATAAATAAATGAGAATAATAATAATGGTGATTTATATTTGAATTTATATGCTCAATCAACTATATCATTATAAGCTTCGATAACGCAGAATTTAAGTATTTATGTAACCTTTAAAATATTTGCATAGTATCATACATAAAGAATTTCATTGTAAAATATGGATTTTTTTGTTGTTGTTAACATTTCTTCGAATTATAAATATATTATGATAGTACTTTATTATACGTTATTGCTGTTATTACCATTCCATTAACAATAACTCACAACCATAATCATCAAACAAATAGTTATTTCAGATAAACAGTAACCACTAAATCAATATATTGTATTTCTTTATTTGTATTTTATTATACAATTATATCATGACGAAGATATAAATTATGAAGTTTTTTTAAAGATATTTAAATGCTGTGTTCAAATTTAAATGTTCACAATTTTAGTTTCTTTTATCTTAACTTACCATTGACAATGCCAAGACATTTCTTTTCCAAATACACTACAGAATAAAAAATACACCTACACACAACCACACTTTCGTATCAATATAGAATAGCGTGTTCGAAAGACTGAACGAAGTAACCAATTTTCGCAATTCCTGTATGTACCGTATATTAAATATATGTAATTAATTTTAAAATGTCAATGGAAAATTCAATGAACTCGCTAGAAGATTATGCAGTTTTGAAAAAGGTAAAGCCAGTGAGTGGAAAACATTACTAATTTGTACAATTATTGTGCAAGCTATACTAGCTGCCAATAAGAAACAAATATCTTCAGTATACAGTAAATAGAATAACAAGAACAACTGAAATAATTTTTGGTAATCATTTATCAAATATAAAAAAATAAAAACAACATGGTAAACAAATATTATTCGGCTGTAAAAATAAAAATGAATTATTCTTATTTTAACTAAATCTTACCTTAATATCTGAGATGTTACGGTTCCGGCTATTCAGCACCACTTCCTGTGTTGCTATAAAATCAAGAAGCTTTAGATATTTGACAAAGGACAAATCCCTCTCTACACCAAATATTTATACCACCATGCACGCATTCAACCAATCAATTCTTTTCTCTCTGTTACGTCATACTTTTCTAAGCCAATGGGACGAGATAGCAGTTTACGTGAAATACAAAATACGAATGTGTTTCATAGGAACGTAGGATTTCTAGGTATCTTTTCAACAATAATATTACACAATAACTTAATGCTGCAATAGTACAAATAATTATAAATGCAATAATTTTTATTTCATTACAGAACTTGAAGTTTTCTTGACCCCAATGAAAGACTACAATAGTGAAGTTGTAGAGAAGATACATTAAGTTATATTGACTTCTTCTTGATTCATTCATAATGTAGTTGTAATAAAAAGGTTTTGAAACTAAACACTTTTCTTCAAAAAATGCAATATATTTCAGCACCTACGCGGTATCGTCATCAGGCAAATAG